>JALDNG010002126.1:0-42926 GCA_024349245.1 Neodontobutis hainanensis | reverse complement strand
TAATATGTTATTTATTTTCTATGTTTTACAGGTGTGTGATACCATCTGGGCTCAGACAAAGGAGCGCTTTGCGTTCACTGGGCACCTTGTGAGTTCAACACTGCTGCATGGAGAGCTGTTCTCACAGCATGCTAAAACCTTTCCAAGTGCTGCATTGAATGCCACCGTGGAGGCCTATCCGATGCTGAACAAGACTAGACTGAAGACAGAACTATCCTTGGTCTATGAAAACCCGGAGTTTGAAAAGTGTAGTGGTGCAGTGCCTCTGTATAAGTTTTTTATGGAGAACAACCTTCAGTGCACATTTTCAGAAACTGTTAATCTTCTGAAAATTCGTATCACTACTCCAATGACATCAGCAGAATCTGAAAGATGCTTCTCCACTCTAAAAAGAATCAAAACGTTCCTAAGGAGCACGATGTCTCAAGAAAGACTGAATGCCCTTGCCATGCTTTCTATGGAGAAAAAGATTGTGAAAGACATGCCCAACTTCAACAACAAAGTTATTGATAGGTTTGCAACCCAGAAAGAAAGGAGAGCCAAATTTCTTTACAAGTGACTTCATAATCATCTCAGCTGCTTCTCTCCATCAGGCACTCAGCATCTCCTCTGCTCCTCCAGGCACTCAGCATCTCCTCTCTGCTCCTCAAGCACTCAGCATCTCCTCTGCTCCTCCAGGCACTCAGCATCTCCTCTGCTCCTCCAAGCACTCAGCATCTCCTCTGTTCCTCCAGCACTCAGCATCTCCTCTGCTCCTCCAAGCACTCAGCATATCCTCTGCTCCTCCAGAGATGCTGTTGTGTCTCTTGATGAGCAGAGGAGATGCTGTTGTGTCCCTGGAGGAGCAGAGGAGATGCTGTTGTGTCCCTGGAGGAGCAGAGGAGATGCTGTTGTGTCCCTGGAGGAGCAGAGGAGATGCTGTTGTGTCTCTTGATGAGCAGAGGAGATGCTGTTGTGTCCCTGGAGGAGCAGAGGAGATGCTATTGTGTCCCTGGAGGAGCAGAGGAGATGCTGTTGTGTCTCTTGATGAGCAGAGGAGATGCTGTTGTGTCCCTGGAGGAGCAGAGGAGATGCTGTTGTGTCCCTGGAGGAGCAGAGGAGATGCTGTTGTGTCTCTTGATGAGCAGAGGAGATGCTGTTGTGTCCCTGGAGGAGCAGAGGAGATGCTGAGTGCTTGGAGGATTTTGATGTTTTTGTTTTTTGTCTGTCTTAGAGGTGGTTCGCTGTACGATTCATGATGTGAACACTGGAGACAATGTAAATAATTTTTATTGACTTGCTCACCATTACAATTGGTAATGCACAGTCTTTGTGTTTATTGAATATTGACGCAAATTACAGCAATAATAAGTTCACCTTGTATGACTTGGTTTCCTTGTATGACTTGGTAAACCCTTGTCTTTGAAAGAACAATATTTGAAATCTACAAGGACATTCTAAATTCATACTTTAATAATTACATTAGATGCTATTTGTTTTTAAATCGTTACTTTGGTGTTAATGTAATAAATAAACAGCAGAAATCTCCCTCAGCCCCTACTTTTTCCATCACAAGCCGCCACTGATTAGAACAGGCTGTAGATGTACATTAGAAGAGACTGTAGACCTTTTTAAAACAGACTATAGTCGTGCAGTAGAACAGACTGTAGACGAGCAGTAGAACAGACTGTAGATCTGCATTAGAACAGACTGTACATGTGCAGTAGAACAGAATGTAGACTTGCAGTAGAACAGACTGCAGAGCAGCAGTCGTACAGACTCTAGACTGGCATTAGAACAAACTGTAGAGGTGGAGTAGTAAAGACTGTTATTGGGCATTAGAACAGACTGTATTCGAGCAAAAGAACAGACTATAGATGTGCAGTAGTAGAGACTGCATTAGAACAGACTGTGAAAGAGTATTTGAACAGACTATAGACGACCATTAGAACAGACTGTATATGAGTATTAGAATAGACTGTAGACATGCTTTAGAACAGACTGTAGAGGTGCAGTAGTACAGACTTTAAGCGAGCAGTAGCACAGACTGTAGACTTGCATTAGAACAGACTAAATGTGCATTAGAACAGACTGTAGACATACAATAGAAAAGACTGTAGAGTTGCAGTTGAAGAGACTGTGGACGTGCAGCTGAACAGAAATTAGAGCAGCAGTAATACAGAATCTAGATTTACTTTAGAACAGACTGTAGACGAGCATTAGAAATGACTGTAAAACGTCCAGTAGAACAGACCGACAATGTGCAAAAGAATAGACTCTATAGGTCCAGTAGTACAGACTGTAGATGAGCATTAGAACAGACTGTATATGAGTATTAGAAAACACTGTAGACATGCATTAGAACAGACTGTAGAGGTGCAGTTGTACAGACTGTAGACGAGCATTAGAATAGACTGTATATGAGTATAAGAAAACACTCTAGACATGCTTTAGAACAGACTGTAGAGGTGCAGTAATACAGACTGTAGACGAGCATTAGAATAGACTGTAGAAGTGCAGTAGTACAGACTGTAGAAGTGCAGTAGAACAGACTGTATACGTGCAGTAAAACAGACTGTAGTTGAGCAGTAGTACAGACTGTATACTTGCATAGGAACAGACTGTAAATGTGCAATAGAACAGACTGTAGATGTGCAAAAAAAAAGACTGTAAACTTCAGTAGAACAGACTGTAGAGGTAGAGTAGTAAAGACTTTTATTGGGCATTAGAAAAGACTGTAGACAAGAAATAGAACAGAATATAGATGTGCTGTAGTATAGACTGTAGACCTGCATTAGAAGAGACTGTAGATGCGCAGTAGAAAAGACTGTAAGAAGCAGTAGTACAGAATGTAGACAATTATTAGAACAGACTGTAGACGTGCAGTCGAACAGACTGTAGACGAGCATTAGAACAGACTGTAAAACGTCCATTAGAACAGACTTACAATGTGCAGAAGAATAGACTGTAGAGGTGCAGTAGTCCAGACTGTAGACAAGCATTAGAACAGACTGTATAAAAGTATTAGAAAACATTGTAGACATGCTTTTGAACAGACTGTATAGGTGCAGTAGTTCAGACTGTAGACAAGCATTAGAACAGACTGTATATGAGTATTAGAAAACACTACTAGAAATGCTTTACAACAGACTGTAGAGGTGGAGTAGAACAGACTATAGACGTGCAGTAGAACAGACTGTAGTTGAGCAGTAGTACAAACTGTATACTTACATAGGAACAGACCGTACATGAGTATTAGAAAAGACTGTAGACGTCCAGTAGAACAGACTGTAGATGTGCAGTAGTACAGACTAAAGACATGCATTAGAACAGACTGTGGACGAGCATTAGAACAGACTTTTGACATGCATTAGAACAGACTGTAGATGTGCAGTAGAACTAACTTACGATGTGCAATAGAATAGATCGTAGAGGTGCAGTAGTTGAGACTTTACACAAGCATTAGAACTGACTGTACATGAAAATTAGAAAAGACTGCAGACATGCTTTAGAACAGAGTGTAGACGTGCAGTAGAACAGACTCCAGACAATTATTAGAACAGACTGTAGACGTCCAGTAGAACAGACTGTAGATGTGCATTAGAAAAGACTGTAGACGTTTATTAAAACAGACTATAGTCGTGCAGTAGAACAGACTGTAGACGTACAATAGAACAGACTATAGATGTGCAGTAGTACAGACTGCATTAGAACAGACTGTAGACGTGCAGTTGAACAGACTTCAGAGCAGCAGTAGTACAGACTCTAGATTGGCTTTAGAACAGACTGTAGACGAGCATTAGAAATGACTGTAAACGTCCAGTAGAACAGACTGACAATGTGCGGAAGAATAGACTTTAGAGGTGCGGTAGTACAGACTGTAGATGAGCATTAGTGTGCTGACAAACTGCCTGGGAGTTCCTCAGTGGGAAAACTCCTCCTCCTTCAATCAGTGGTGGGCCAGGTGGAACAAATCTTCCAGGTGATCTAAGCATGCCAGTACCTGGCTCTGCTGTTGTCTTTAGACTGCAGTCAGAGGAGCATTTAAGGCACCATAAGAATAAGAAAACCATCTTTGTCTGTCAGGACTGTGCAAGACCAAGCCTTCCACAATACTGTGAAGGACAGCCGGTAAGCGCCATATTGGCCATGTTTGTCTTGATTGACTTAAGCAGTGCAGTGCTAATGGTACTCTGGAGAAAACAAACTCTTTAACTCTTGTTGACTTTGATAGGGCTTTTGCAGTGGTGTTTTGTAACTTTAAATGTTGTTTGTGGGGTATAAAGGGAAAGTAATAAAACCCAGATTCATTGTTTGACAAAGAATGTGTTTGAAATTGTTAAAAGTAATTTTAGCTTTGTAGAAATCTTAACCAAGTTCATAATTCAGTTAGAAATGTATAATCTAAAATTATTTGGTTGAAGATACTTGGTTAAAAGATAAGAAAATTCTGGGAATTAAAATAAATAACTGATTGTTTGTAAAGGATAGTTGTGTGGCTATAATGATGCCTTAGAATAATTCTTTACTGTGAAAATACTTCTTAAAAATGGAAACCTTATATATTATATAATGTCAGTACTGTGTTTATCTGAGGTGAATGTGAAGAATTGGTTAGTTTGGCTGTCATTTCAAATAATAACTGGTATTTGTCATTTCTTTTGAGGTTTTTCACCTGTGACTGCTATCAAGGAATGGAAAATAAAAGACAAAAACTGTTCCCATGGCTGTTTGAGTGAAATCCAGTTAAAAACTTTATGTGGGGGGATTGTCCTTTTCAAGTGGGGAATTGCACAAGGCAAAGATCAAAACTTGACAGTGAAAAACCGCTGAAGACCTGAAAAGTGACCACAGGTGTCCAAAGAAACAAATAAAGACTGTTCCTGTCCTGTTGCTGTGATTTGAAATGGCTGATTCAAGACAAGACAAGACATTTATTTTTGTATAGCCCAATATCACAACAACAGCCGCCTCAAAGGGCTTAACAGACTGCACTAGACAACATCCCCTGTCCTTAGACCCTCCATCAGGGTGAGGAAAAACTCCAAAAAAAACCCAGCCGGGAAAAAAGAGAAACCTCAGGGAGAACCACTGAAGGAGGGATCCACTCCCAGGACGGACAGGCCGTGCAAGAATGTGTCCAGGACAGTTGAAAAAAATACATAAAAATACAAAGCATATTCACAAAAAACATTTATGTTGACAGCGTCCAGTGTCCACTCTGTCTGTGTGTGTAAGGTGGATGGGACCTCAGCCATTATCAAGGTAGATGAAGGATGAGCTGAGAGGAGTTGAGTGAGCAGCAAAGAGAGACTTGGTCAGAACAGCAAATGAGTGTGAGAAGAAATTGCAAGAGCTAAAGAACCTCATAAAAACGACACTGTGGGACAATTTCGGGGAATATGAACTGACACAATCAATTACAACAGGAGAGTGGGGGGGGGGTTGAGTGTGTACCTACAGCTACAACCAGTGTAAACCTAACCCTATGATCAATCAGTCTCCATACGTTTGGTGAAATAAGTATGTTTTGAGTTTGCTTTTGAAAATCTCAACAGAGTCAGATCGCCGCACTTCCACCGGGAGCCCATTCCACAAAAATGGGGCTCTATAAGAAAAGGCTCTGTAGCCAGCAGACTTCTTCTTTATTCGAGGAAGTTGAAGGAGGCCAGCGTCCTGAGAGCGAAGTGCGAGCTGGAGTATACCAGGTGATAAGGTCAGATAGGTAAGAGGGCGCGTCCACAAAGGATTTTATATGTTAACAAGAGAACTTTGAAATCAGCTCTAACATGAATAGGAAGCCAGTGTAATGAAGCCAGGACCGGAGTAATGTGATCAAACTTCCTGGTCTTTGTTAAAAGTCTGGCGGCTGTATTTTGAACCATTTGTAGACTGTGAGTACTTTTTTTCGGCAGTCCAGAGAATAACGCATTACAGTAGTCCAGCCTGGATGTGACAAATGCATGAATGAGAATTTCAGCATCAGCTAAAGAGAGGCAGGAGCGAATTTGTGAGATATTCCTCAAGTGAAAAAAGCCCAGTTTAGTGACCTCACTAATGTGCTGCTGCAGAGATAGTGTGGGGTCAAAAATTACACCGAGGTTCCTCGCAGTTTTGCCGTGCTCCAACACACAGTTGTTGATTGAGACAGTAAGATTGTTGAACTTGTGCCGATGACTGGCAGGACCAATTAACAAGAGCTCTGTTTTATCCGCGTTCAAATGGAGGAAGTTTTGAGACATCCATGTTTCAATTGAAACGAGGCAGGCCTCTAGACGCATGATGTCAGTAGTATTATTTGCTTTTATTGGTAGATACAGCTGTGTATCATCGGCATAACAGTGGAAGTTCACTCCATAACTTCTGATGATTTGTCCCAATGGTGTAACATTTAGTGAAAAAAGTATGGGACCGAGCACAGACCCTTGTGGCACACCGAACTTCACTGGTGCCGTGGAGGAGAAGGATTTATTAAAAGAGACAAAATGAGACCTATCACACAGATAGGATTCTAACCAAGAAAGAGCAGAGCCAGAGATGCCAAAAACATCTTTAAGTCTGTTGATTAGCACTGCATGATCAATCGTATCAAATGCAGCACTGAGATCCAGCAATAATAGTAAAGCCGATGAGTCCTCGTCCATCTGAAGGAGAAGATCATTTGTTACTTTAACTAAAGCTGTTTCAGTGGAATAAGAGGCCCTAAATGCAGACTGAAACGGCTCGAGGAGGTCATTTTCTGATAGATATAGAGTAAGTTGTTTTAGCACAACTTTTTCAAGGACTTTAGATAGAAAAGGTAAATTGGAGACAGGACGGAAATTATTTAGGCATCCAGGATCCAAAGTAGGTTTTTTGAGCAGGGGTTTGACCACAGCCTGTTTGAAAAGGGAAGGAACGGTGCCAGTAGACAGGGACACGTTTATAATGTTTAATATAATTTGCCCCACATAGGGCCACAGTTCTTTAAGCTGTTTTGCTGGCAGGATATCCAGGAGACACGTAGTTGCTTTACATGAAGAAACCACCTTTGTCAGCTCATCAAGGGAAACAGAATCTAAGACTGACAGACGAGAGATCGGTGGATCCAAGTGAATGGGACCCGGAGCCAAAGAAGACAAAAACAAAATATTATCCCTGATATCTTCAATTTTATGATTAAAGAAATCTAAAAAGGCTTGTGCACTAAAGGGAGAGGAGTCTTCAGTTGTTTTTGGTTGGATAAGTTTAGCAACTGTTCCAAAGAGAAACCTGGGGTTATGCCGGTTTTCTCTTATAAGAGATGAAAAATAGGTAGTCTTTGCAGTGCTGAGGGCGTGCTTATAGGTGTTTACACACAAACACCACTTTTGATAATTTAGATTTGTTTTTGACTTGCGCCATTTGCGTTCAAAACTCCTGCAGGCCTGTTTCAAAGCCCGCGTTTCCTCATTATACCATGGCGTAGGTCGTCTGGTTGGTCTGGGCTTTGTCCTGAGGGGTGCCACTGAGTCGGTGATGGCTGAGAGGGTAGCATGGACCTCCTCTGTGTAGGCCTCTATTGAGTTTCCAGTTGGAGTTAAATTAGGAAGAACATCTGTCAGCCGTGTGGCAATCATTTCCATTGCAGCTGCGCTAAAATTCCGTGTAGACACTACGCATTTGTCTGAATTTGAGGGAAATGTGTAACTTATCTCGAACTTAACCAGTGAGTGATCTGAGACAGCAGATGAAAGAGAGGAGACAAAGAGATTGGAGACATCTATTCCCGAGCCAAAACAAGATCAAGATAGTTTCCACTAATGTGTGTGGGCTCATGAACAAACTGGTTGAAAGACATGGTCGCAAGCAGTGATTGAAATGCTCTGGCCAGAGGATCACACTCCTTATTTAGATGAATATTAAAGTCTCCAACTAGAAGGATGTTATCAGCATGGGTTATTAAGTCCGAGAGGAAAACTCCAAACTCATCCAAGAAAGAAGAGTAGGGACCCGGAGGCGATAGATTACAGCTAAATAAAATGTCTTCATTCTGTTTAGTTGAGAAGAAATATGTTTAATGAGTAACACTTCAAAAGAGTTAAATTTCGGCTGTGATGATGTACCTGTAAAGCAAAATGCAGCTTTATAAATGGCTGCAACACCACCACCAAGTTTCGACGTCGACCTACCTGTGCATACGCATAATCAGGGGAGAGGCTTCATTTAGTGGCAGAAAAACATTGGGCCTAAGCCACGTTTCACAAAGACAAAGTAAATCCAAGCTATGAGAAGCAATAAGATCATTAATTAGGAGTGCTTTGGAGGATAGAGACCGCACATTCAGGAGACCGATCTTCAGTCTTGATGTAGAGCAGACATTTGAAGGCTGGTCCAGTGGAGAGATAGCGACAGGAAAAAGTTGTCGAGCTCTAACAGTTCTGCTTGGTTTAAAAGATTGCCTCTGAGTTATAATAACATGAGGACAGGATGCTTTTGGGTCACTGACTCTGTGAGTTTTCAGATGTGTTTGAGGACTAAATAACAGATTTAGGCAGTAGACATCAGGATAACACGGCCTAACCAGACAACTAAAAGCTTCTACATTATCCAGTTCCACACCCGCACTATCATGACTAGCAGGTTCTCTAATTCCTGCGACCTGCTGAGATTCCTTGTGTCAAATGCACCGAATGCACCTGTCTATATTACTAGACAAAATGGCAGCACCATGTCCAGTAGGATGCAGGCCGTCTGCCCTCAGCAGGCCTGGGCGGCCCCAGAAAGAAGGCCAGTTATCCACGAAACCATAACCTTTCTGACTACAATGCCGGGCCAGCCACCGGTTCATGGAAACTAATCTGCTATACTGTTCATCACTACCCCTTATGGGAAGGGGGCCAGAGACAATTAATCGATGCCGACTCATCTTGTTCCCTAGTTCAAGAGTCCTGGCTAGGCTATCTTTGGTTACCTCTGACTGCCTCATTCTCACATTATTGGTGCCGACATGAATAACTATCTGCTTGTATGTAGTGCCAGTATGTGTCTGAGGAAACTCTCCCTCCCTGTGTGATGTCAGCACGCTAAGATTAGCCTCTATGTCGGAAGCTCTGGCCCCCGGTAAACAGTGGACAATGGCTGGCGTCTCGAGTCTAACATTGCGGGTAATGGAGTCTCCTATCACCAGAGTGCGATGCTTGCTCAGGTTGGCAGGCGCAGAGGAAACAGGCCGGTGATCAGCGCGGACAAGCGGACTTGAAAGCGCCGAAAACCGGTTTGCGGTCAGAGGGGGTGACCGCGGACAGGGGCGGACAACCGAAGACTTCCCCTGCCTGCACGCCTGCGCCGCCGGACCGGCTCAAACATATCCCTCTTTGCAACAACTGCCGAGACAGTTGAGCCACAAATAGAGCTATCGCTAGCAGGACTGCTATCAGTCCTGCATCTGATACTATCAGGAAACCCTGACACATCTAAAAGTAACCAAACCCTGTCTATGCTGATCTAGCTGCTCTAACTCACAAACACGTCTCTCTAATAGAGACAACCTATCTAGTAATACCGAACAAGAATGGCAAACCATTGCCACAAGCAACAACAACACAGAATAGCTTAGCTAAGCTAGTGTATGTACAGCTAAGTCAAGCCAACAGTTCACAACTCACAATGATAAATTCAAACAAACACACACAGCAGTACTAACCACAAGTTAAACAAAAAACTGTGTAATGTAAACACAACAAAAACTAACCACCAGTAAGACAACAATGGTAACAAACAAACAATCGAGGTTTAATCAGGCTAATTCAAACGCTAAAAACCCGCTAGAATGCTAGCTAGCACTAAGCAGTGCCCTGTTCAACAGTTCACAACTCACAATGATAAAATCTAACACACACACACAGCAGTACTAACCACAAGTTAAACAAATACCTCTGTAAACACAACAAAACTAACCACCAGTAAGACAACAATGGTGGATTCAGTACTGGTGGAACAGCTGAAGATCGCAAGGACATCAGCGAAACGTCAGTTTTCCCGGTTGGCAAATAAAATGCTACAAATGCATACAATGATGTCAGAGGAACTCAGAGACAATTTTAGGAAGGTTTCTGATGAAGCTGGCAAAGTCATGGAGGCCAACGACGACGTTGAGGAGCAATGTATTGAAGAAAGCTCTGATGCAGAGGAGTTGAGTGAGCAGCAAAGAGAGACTTGGTCAGAACAGCAAATGAGTGTGAGAAGAAATTGCAAGAGCTAAAGAACCTCATAAAAAGACACTGTGGGACAATTTCGGGGAATATGAACTGACACAATCAATTACAACAGGAGAGTCACAAGAAATCCAGATGCATATCGCTTCATGATCGGACAATTGGAGAAGTTTGTGAAGGCTGCGAAGGAGGTTCATAAACATTGGAAGTGCTGGGTCCCCCCAGCAGAGCAACAACAGTTCCAGGGATGTATTCAAGGCCTTGAGACTATCCTGCCAAAACTCTCAATAAGACAAGCTGACTTTGCAGGGGCACACGTCAAAGGAGAAAACAGTAAATTAAGTACTACGTCAATTAGTATTATGGCCACTCCAGCAATTAAATTAAAGCCAGCTGCCCTCCCAAAGTTTTCTGGCATCCGCCGAGAGTTTCACCGATGGAAAAAAAGATTGGGAAGCACTCCAGATGCAGGGAGAACCTACTGGATCCAAAGAGGTTAAAAAGTTCCAACTTCTTGACAGTGTGGATGAGAAGATAATACGAGACCTCCGTCTTACAACTTGCATAACTGCTGAGGACATGTTCCAGGTCTTGGAGAACCGCTTTGGCAATAAGACAACTATAGCCCTTGAAATAGTAGAAGAGCTCCAAAGACTCCAAGCAGTTAAAGGTAATCAGCCTAGGAAGATTGTTGAGCTAATTCAATCTGTAGAAAAAGCCCTGGTCGATCTGAACGAGCTTGGGAAAACCAGCGCAATAAAGAATCCGCTTGTAACAAAAACAATAGAGAGTAAACTTCCTGATGGTCTGAAGAAGGAATGGCTTCTTCATGTAGCTGGAAAAGATGATGAAGCGGAGGAGGATAAGCGATTTGACTACCTCCTCAAGTTTCTTCAAGGTCAAGAAGCCATCTATGAGAAGCTGGACCAACTGAGAGAGGAGGAACCAAAACCAAAATTAGAACCTCAGCAAGCTCAAACCAGAACCTCCACCCAATTAAGCAACCAGGCTCAAGGATGTGTGGTCTGCGGAGATGGCAAGCATAAGAAAAGACTATATTTCTGCCAGAAGTTTCGCACTCTTAAGTTGTCAGAGAAAAGAAATGCTGTCAGGAAGCTGGGAGCCTGCAAAAAATGCCTGGAGATTCACAAGGAAGGTGACTACTGTAAATCAGAGTTTCTGTGCAGGAGGCCAGACTGCATAGAACAGCATGCTGCAGAACATCACTATTACCTTTGCTCAAGGGCTGGTACGTTTAAAGGGAATGTGGTCCAGGGGTCAAATAATAACGGCAAATTTGGGAGGCGACAGAAGAGAGTGTTACACCCAAGAGCAAGAAGAATTTGTTAAAAGTCTCTCACCTGAACTGGCAGAGAAGTGTCACAATGCCTTTTGCAACACTGTAGTCAGTACCTCTCATTTGTCCAACCAAAGCAGTCTTCTAGCAGAGAATAGAATAGTAGAGTGGCCAGTCATCATGATGCTCTTAGAAGTCACGGCCAATGCAGGACAAAAAGTTGGGACTTTGATCGACCTAGCGTCGGATACAAACTACATTAATCATGATGCAGCTAATCGGTTGAACCTTAGAAGTGAAGCCATAACTCTTGTTGTCCACGGCGTGGGAGGAATGAAAGTTCAAGTTACCACAAAACGGTACCTTTTAAAGATCCGGATCCGCATGGAGCAGGGCAACTGCAGATCCTACCAACTCCTCTGCTATGGTTTGGAATTGCAGATATCCATAAACATGTGACGGCCAAAAGACTCCAAACTTTTTTTCCAGATGTCCCCCAAAATGAACTTGTGAGACCAAGACAGATACAGCTTTTGATAAGCCATAAGGAAGGACGACTGGTCCCACAGAAAATGCGTACTGTTGGGGACTTTGTACTATGGGATGGACCATTGGGAAAGACAGTTGCAGGGACCCACCCTGGTCTGTTTGAAGAAGTTACAGTACACGAGCAAAGCACACTTCGCCAGGTCTATGAGAACAGCAGCATTGAGGTATGAAGAACATATCTGCAGCAAACCTACCATCAAGTCGTCTTATTCGGCTGTTACCACTCGGGATTTTATTGAGTGGTGGCGATGGGATAGCATTGGTGCCCCCTGCACTCCAAAATGTGGAGGATGTCGCTGTGGCAGTTGTCAACCTGGTGGCAAAGAAATTACTCTAGCTGAAGAAAGGGAGCTGGAAGTTGTAAGAGGTGGCCTGACTTATGTTGGTGCTGATGACCACAGTGCTAGTCCACACTGACATGCAAGATATCCTTGGCTCATGGACCCATCTTCATTGCCAAACAACAGAAACGCAGTGGAGGCAACCTTCCTCAGAACAGAGAGACAGCTTGCCAAAGAACCGCAGTGGAAAAAAGCCTATGGAGCTCAAGTCCACGAAATGGTTGACCGCCAAGCTGCGAAGAAGTTGACCAAGGAGGATCTAACCAACTGGAATGGACCTGTCTGGTATATTAGTCATCTTATCGCACCCAACCCCCACTCTGTTACAACTCCGGTCAGACTGGTCTGGAACAGCAGTCAAAAGTACAAAGGTCAAAGTCTTAATGACCTTTTGATGAAAGGTCCTGATGTTCTCAACTCTATTCGAGCTGTCCTCCTCAAGTTCCGCCAAGGCTCCTTCGCCGCTCTAGGAGGTCTTAGAAAGATGTATAATTCTGTGTGGCTCGAGGAGAGGGAAGTAGACTGAAGACTGCTCATTTACAGAAGACTGTAAATGAGCAGTAGAACAGAGTGTAGACTTGCATTAGAACAGACTGTAGATGTGCATTAGAACAGACTGTAGATGTTCAGTAAAACAGACTGTAGACGTGCAGTAGAAGAGACTGTAGATGAGCAGTAGCACAGACTGTAGACTTGATTTAGAACAGACAGTAGATCTACGTTAAAACAGACTGTAGATGTGTAGTAAAACAGACTATAGACGTGCAGTCGAAGAGGCTGTAGTAGAGCAGTAGTACAGACTGTAAACTGGCATTAGAACAGACTGTATAGGTGCAGTTGAACAGACTGTAGACGTGCAGTTGAACAGACTGACAATGTGCAGAAGAATAGACTGTAGAGATGCAGTAGTACAGACTGTAGACGAGCATTAGAACAGACTGTATATGAGTATTGGAAAACACTCTAGACATGCTTTAGAACAGACTGTAGAGGTGCAGTAGTTCAGACTGTAGACGAGCATTAGAACAGACTCTATATGAGTATTAGAAAACACTCTAGACATGCTTTAGAAATGACTGTAGAGTTTCAGTAATACAGACTGTAGATGAGTATGTAGCAGATCAGCCTCCAGGACGCCACACGGATTATAATATTTGTTTAATTACTTACAGACCTCCAAACTGTTTCACTAAGGGTCTTCAAGATTAACAACTGTTGTTTCACCATCGGCCTCCAGAGACAGGCCGTGGATGTAAATCTTGAGAAGAAGACATGCTAACCCCGTTTTCTTTCAGATAAAAGGACACCAACGTGTTTTGCTAAGGACAGGCAAGGTTATTAATGATTTAGTTTCTGCTTTTATAAGAATTGGAACTTCGTTCTACCCAGCACCGTGTCAAAGGTGACACATGGAACACCGCAGACCGCTGACACGATCATAAAGTCTTGCAGATAAACTTGTTGATTCAGCTTTGCCCAGGACTTCCTGTAACCTCCTTGAGAGTACATTTCATGCCCCTGGCCCCTGCAGGTCATAAATCTGGAGGTAAAAAGTTGTTTGATCACACCAGAACTCCTGAACTTCTGATGGTTGAACACTACCCCCTTTTGGTCAAATGGACGAAGGACTATAACTGTGCTAAAAGACAGTTGTGTCTTAATTTGAATAAAAGAAAGATTGTGAATGTACTAACAATTATGCTGTTTGTTTCCAGGATGCAGAGTGTTTAAGACTTAGTTTAAACTTTGGTTAACCCCCCCCCAAAAGCAATCCCTTTCTCCGTAAGACACGCCCCGTCCAAAGTGTTAAAAGTGACCGACGGTCAAGAACTTACGCTATGCTCTCTCTACTCTTCGTCTCCTCTTTGTTTTTCTCTTCTCGAGGGCCGTAGGGCCTCTAAACCCTCACCAAGCTTTGGACCTTGTGTAACGAGTAAATTTTCTTTGTACTTTAAAGCCTGCAAGTTTAGCTTGCTGCGGTAAAGTTTTCATTCTTAACACAGCTGCTCAAAGTAGCTTACTTCCTGCCAGCCTGCTAACGAAAGGAAGTTGCCTCGCTTTTATTTTTGAAGATTTCCTGCCTGCTAAAGAGTTAGCTTGACTAAAATCTAGCTTTCTCGAGCAAGTTTAAGCCAGCAACACAGCCGCTAAACCTTCTCCAGTGGACCTCGCAATAACTTTAAAGGACTCAATTTTACTCTGTGTGCGGCGCTGATGTTGGACAGTAACAAGAAGGTTTTGGGACATCGTACAGGCCCTACAGCCTTTCTCTGTGTGTACACGTTAAGGCCATCTTGAAGACTACACGCGCGTCATCGGTGTGCGACCTGAGTCGAAAGGACCCCTTTGACTCCTGGTTGGCAAGACCTGAGACCGACTACTACCAAGGGTGAGTCTGAAGCGTGACACATAATTTGGCGTCTAACTGTCTAAACATAACAGCCTTGGCCTCAGAAACCGTCATCGAACCCCTCTAAACGCTCCGTAAAATCCCCTCAGTTAATAATAGAATCAATAATCAATAATTCCTTTTGTTTCACAAAATCCTCTGAAAGCAAGTTTTATCGTTCTTTGATTTACCCATTCATGTGTCAATAATTATTCCTTTGTGTCCTATCATCATCATTATTCGTTATTTTAACCTTGCATAATCTTTAATAAAATCCCATAAAGACATTTAATGCTTCATTGTTTAATTCATGAATTTTCGAAAACGAGAAGAATTTACGTCCTCTAGATTAATGAGACTATGCAGTTTCTCTGGATCTGTTCAAAACTTTAACATATTAATAGACCATATTCACTACAGATTTATTTTGACGCCCCGTGTGTGACTAAAAAGAATTTTCTTGATTAAACATTAGAATCACTCAATATCCAAAGTCTTTACAAAATTGCTGTCCATTGAAAGCTGTGCCTTTGTTGTGCTGTTGCTTAGCAATGCGTTTAACCGCGTGCGTGTGTGTGTGTTAGAGTTGTGCTTTTGTTTGTTAAGTGTGAAGCGCTGTCGAAATTGCTAATTAAAATCGTACCAGCTGGACTGATATTGTTTTGAATTACAATTAGTATTCTACGTACATTTATGGCCAGAGCATTAATCAATTACTTGTTAAAAGTTGCTTAGAGTCTGTTACAAACCTTAGAGACTTTACAAATTGCATGCATGCTAAACACACTTGCCACTGTGTAACTTGAGACAAAAAGCTAATTGCTGTGCTACGCCAGAGTTAAGTTAAAATTGTCTCTTACAAGTTGGAAAAAATTGCCGCGTTATGCCGGAAGTTATGAGAAAACTTGTCTTGCCTAAGGCTTGTAAGCCGAGGTGTATTTTGAACGGATTAAAAACCCGTGCTGGAGGCCTTCACAGCCTAGCTAACTGTGAAAACCCTCCCCCTAAAAGCCACGTGGGCTGCTGTGCGTTTTGTCTAAAAACGTGGTTTGAGCCTGCTGTGGTAAATGTGCTTGTGTTTAAAACGTGGCCTTGTACCTGCCTTGTACAAAACGCTGCTGTGTTTAAACCGCAAGTTTAACAAGTTGTAGACGCGTCCCAAGTCAGTCTCTGACTGGCGCTAAAAGCAAACTTCGCCCCAGCACCCTCAAAGGGGCGGGCCGAGACGTCACTCCATAAAACCACTGACTCACGAGAGTCTTTACCGCCCCTAGAGGAAGGAAGTAGTAAAACCACAGACACAAGTTTCTACAGCCCGTAGCGGAAGAGAAGTGTGAAACTTCTAAAAATCTCTGAGAGGAGCTCTACGTCTCTCTCTGGTGGTCACTCAATGGAATTACACCTTTCCCCTCAATAGTGACTGATTTAAGTTTAGAATTTAACAACTGAGTAATTTAAGCTTTCATTGACACTGAAATGCCTGATTGACTTAACATAAAAAGTGAATTACTCTGCTTTATTAACAACTGCTGAACTGCTATCAAGCTGTTTCACTTCTGTTAATACGTGTGTCTTTTTAAATACACAAATCTGCAATGCAATACTGCTTTTGAAAATAACTGCCTGTGTTTAACAACCTTGAATGCACAATAGGAGTTAACTAATAATTGTGACATTTTTAATGAACATTGCATCTGCTTTTGGAAAATCTTTGATGCTAACCCTGCATTTAATTTGATTGATTAATTTGTCTTGATTAACAATTTAAGACTGGTTTTGTGACTTTCCTATCTATCCAGGATTTGTCAAATTGGAATGCAAACGCTAACAGCTTACTAACACTACGACAACCCTGCTGTTACGTCTGAACAGACTTAACCCTGCACAAATTTTGTCATAGCTGTAATTTAAAAGCTGATTACCTGCATGAATTGTTAGATTAAACCCACTGATTCTGCACTGTTAATTTTACAAATTAGCACAGCAGCATCCCAGCACAGTCAACCCTCATTAACGTTCACACCACTAGGCTATTGCTACATAGTCACTGCTTAATACTAGCATAAGGTCACTTCACTCACAAATAGACTTTATACTAACTTTCACTTCAACAATTCCTTCTTTTATTACTTTCAATCTGACTTATTTGACTTAATACCCCTTTTATTTTAATTTAATTAGAATTTTATTTTACTTTAAATGAAATAAAATGTTAACTTTAATTTTTATTCCTTCATTATTTTTTTTTATTATTTACACTTTTACTCAGATTTTCAAAAATCCTTTTACAGTCTGCTTGAGTTTTACGCCTTCTTCGTAACTCTACAAGTAGTAACTCTCTCCTTGCAGTTAAAACGTAATCTAACAATAACTCTCAGAGAAACCCCATTTCTCAACAAGTCTGACTCACAGTCTACAGGTTCTGGTAGTCCCATCAAGCTTCTGGATCACTTAGACTCAGCTCTAAATGATTTAACAGAACAGGTGCTACCCCAATATGTTGACGAGATTCAGACCACACCTCCCAATGAGCTAGATTCAGTTCTTAGCTCCTTGATTAGCATTGCGCTAACCTCTAAGCCAAAAGACAAGGATCTAACTAAGCTGTTAGGTCAAATGGCTATTGTTATGCGCGCGCCGCAGAAACAAGCCGAGGATCTCCTGGCACGCAGCCACGAGAAAATCCAGGTCCAGAGACAGGACCTCGCCCGCTTCCAACGCGATATCAAGACATTGAATCAGGAACTCCAGCTGACCCAAGGAGCCCTGGAGAATTCTGAAAAACAGAACCAAGAGTTACAAACTCTTGCACAAACACACCAAAAGGCAGACCTGGAATTTGAGGAGTTACACACAAAACTCCATAAAACTGAGGAAACCCTCAGCAACTTAAAGAAAGAGCTGAGCGACACAAGAGAGTCCTTGAGTGGACGGGTAGAGGCCCTCACTCAACAAGGCGACTTAGACTGTCAGCTCATCAAACAACTTCAGGCGCGCTTAACAGAAGCCGCCCAGATACAACCAGGTAACAAAATGGAGTTTAAAAGCACTCCGAACCAAATGCTGGTTACACCGGCATACCAACCTGTTAAACCAAAGGAAAACTCCCAGGAGGGAGCTACCTCACTCACTAATCCGATTTCTCGACCCCTACCGCCTCGCTTGGGCGCAGCGGAAGAGGACCAACCGGTGCCGAGAGCCCGGCCGTCTTTCCGCCAGCTTCCACAGGTAGGCAATCGGACTTTGTCCCACAACCAGCTTTGAAACAGAGACATCTGGACTACGGTCCCACTAACAGAGACTTTGACAAAATTGCGCGTCATATCACTCGCTTTGAGCCCCATCAAGGAGCATCTCATGACGTGAGTGCTTATCTTCGAGACATTGAATTCTACCTCCAGAGAACACCCAATGTTACTGCCGCGGACAAAATCTTTCTGATAAAACTAACATCAAGCAGAGATGTTAGTAGCTTCATCGAACGTCAACCTCCTGAGGTCCAAGCTGACTTTGATCTCCTTAGTCAGTCTCTCATGGTGGAATTCTCAGACGTTACGGTAAATGTGGGTCTGACTGCCGCCCTAATGATCAAACAGGCATGGCCAGAGTCCCCACAGCTATACTATCATCGGCTACGCAAAGCTTAATTCGGTCCACTCAATGAACCAAACATAGAGGAGGATAAAAACTTCAAAGCCCTCTTTGTGCAAAACCTCCATCCAACTACCAGCCATCATCGTGGCGTTTCTGCATGCCCACAAACGCAGACCAGCCGCCAACTTCGCGAGCTGGCAATGCGGGCATTTACTAAACAGATGCTGAGGCAGACTAAACGCGTCAAAAGCCAGACACTCGCCACATCGGAGTCTAGCGCTCGAAGGAGCGCCGACCTCCAATCCAAGTGGCCCAGGAGCCTCCAGCTTTCCAGACAGGAAAGAGGGACCTCGACCACACAAAAGAGAGCCAGGTCAACACCCGACCAGGCCTGAACGTAAGTTCAAAGACCAGGGCCCTGAATGGAGACCTCGGTTCAAAAATAAATTTCGAACCAATCCAAACGGTAACTAAGGGGGGTCCTATCAAAACTGCGACGACAGGAGAAACCATTATCGTCGGTCCCAAGACCAACGATCATCAGGTAGCCCACCTGTCGAACGACGAAATCATGCGAGAGACCGAGCCCCTGAAACTCAGACTGATCGCGTGGGAAACCCCACTAGCGAAAGGAGTCTGACTACAGAGGAGGCTTGGGCCATAGAACGCATACTCAAACGAATGCGCGAAAAGTCCAAGGACAAGGCTGATCTGTATATGGTGGAGGCCTCTAAGGCCCCGATTCAGACACAGTCACAACCGATCCAAGTCGACTTAACACGCTACAAAAATACAGAGTCTACTGAAGGGAATGAACATCTCCCAGACCTGTACTTAGGCACTGACGATCCAGAGCCACTCAATGACATTGTCCAGGACCCTAGCATGGACAACACGGAGGGAAGTGATCCAGATCACCAATACCTCAGTCCGCCTAGCGCCATCCAAGTGAATCCAAACATCGGGCTGTGCCATGACCACGCCACGACTATCGAATGTGAAACACCCTTTCACCAATTTCTGGGTCACCTAACTGAAAAGGGAGTAGCTTGAAAGCTTTATCTCTCTGTCTTGTTAGAAGACCACTTGACGCACGAAGCACTTCTCGACACAGCCGCTGACATCAGCCTAATTTCAGGCAACCTGTTCAAATCACTCCAGGCTATAGCGAGAAGATCCCACAGGGACTTGAAGTCCCACCCGTGCTTTCAAGAAATAAGGCCTTACTCTGATGATCGGACGATCATCAACGAGGTAGCCTTAGTCCAACTGACCATTGGACCAATGACACTGATACACCCAGTGTACATGTCCCACCTTGACAACATCCCACTTCTGATTGGAAAAGACATCCTCAATCGCTTCGAACCACTGATCGATTTCAAGCAGCTGAAGATTTGGGCACAAGTGCGAGAACCACTTCCAATCTTACTGAATGAATCTCAGTGCTATGCGATTGACAGGTCATCACCAGTACATAGGGTATCCACCGACATCGCTGGAATGACAACCATGCAACCTCGGTATGGACTAAACCCCTTGTCATCGTGTGACAACTTCCTATGCACGCTGTAGGACCCATTAGCGACGACACCCCAGATCGTCAAGGGCATCACACTGGAAGCGACTCCAGTGGATGATGTCGCCATGGTCTTATGGGCTGACAAATCTACCATCAGCCAGGGGCTGTTTAACACTCTAACGCAGATTAACCCGTGCCTGACCTTCATAAAGAAGCGCACTAGGTTCCCTGCTAACCCCACACTGACTCGTGCGTTAACCGCCATCGGTCTATGCTCTGCCATCGTACGATGGAACAAAAGAGAACTGACCCACACTTTTGCAGTCATCCCCAATCTGTCACATTCAGTGTACATTGGGGCTGACATGTTAGTCAGACTCGATGCACAAGTCGACACCATTAACAACGTTCTCTGGTCCCTGACTGGAGTACGTAAAGAATCACCTTCACTGACCAAAGGAAACTTGAGATCGGGTCAAACAATCCCCGACGTGTGTCAGGTAAGTAACGACTGCCATCTCACGATACCGCCGCGTAACATCATGGACATATGTCTGAAAGCGTTTCCAGGACAACAAGTTAACTCTTCACAAGCGTTCTTCCAACCGTCGCCTCTGTTCTTTGAGTTAGGCTTGTCTGTCCAGGCAACACCCTGGTCGAGCTCGACTCGATCAACACACGTGCTAGTGCAGAATCCTACTGCCAATACCATTCTCGTCCCGAAGGCCACACCTTTAGGTTGGCTGATTGACACTAGGTTTCATGACTGTGAACTCAGAATCCCAGTCATAGGACGTATGCCACACTCACTCGCGACTGAACAACAGGAGACCGGAGTTGTCTACACGAAACCTTCCGGAGCAATCGCCATATACCCCTCACTGTGGTCGATACCGACACTATCTGCAGGGTCGATCTGGCTGATGCTGAGGTAATGGTCGTACAGACAGGCTCCCTGCTCCCCATTGATCCTGATACAGACAAAGACCTGAACGATCAGGCAGACCTCATGGCAAAACAAGGGGCTCTAGACGGTACGCTCTGGCATTTCCAGCCAGAATCCTCGTACGATCGACCCCTTCCCACCCAACCCACCCATTCTGCCTGTATGATTACCCGATCTAAGGCAACCGCAACCGATGCCTCGAGTCCGACCCCTGCAGAGACATCGACTTCTACTCTTTCTTTTACTGGTTCCGACCTCATTGCCCTTCAAGCAGCGGACTCGGCAATCCACAACCTCATTCTTTACCTTTCAGACCCGGTGTCTCACCCCATCAGACACCGATTTTTCCTCCGACGCATATCCTGTGCCTTCACTAAATGGGTGGAAGGACTTCCAGCCCCAAACGACACGGCACAGACCACAGCCTTTCTACTCATGAACCACGTGATCTCCAGATTCGGCTTACCTTGTAAGGTCGATTCTGACTGTGGTACTTACTTCACAGCCGAGGTGATGGGACAACTGTATTAGAAAAGACTGTAGAAGTGCAGCAGTACAGACTGTAGATGTGCAGTAGAACAGACTGTAGACGTTTATTAGAACAGACTGTAGACCTGCACTAGAACAGACCGTAGATGAGCAGTAGTACAGACTATAGACTTGCATTAGAACAGACTATAGATGTGCATTAGAACAGACTTTAGAAGTGCAGTAGTAGAGACTGTAGATGTGTAGTAGAACAGACTGCAGTAAAGCAGAGGTACAGACTTTAAACTGGCATTAGAAAAGACTGTTGAGGTGCAGTTGAGCAGACTGTAGACGGGCAGTTGAATAGACTGTATATGAGTATTAGAAAACACTGTAGACATGCTTTAGAACAGACTGTAGAGGTGCAGTAGTACAGACTCAATGTGGCCGCGGGTCCTTAAAAAGTCTTAAAAAGTCTTAAATTACATTTCCTGAAAATAAGGCCTTAAAAACTATTATTTTGTCTTATTTTCAGATTTGATGGGTCTTAAATATTTTTTCTCATGTCACCGCGAAAATGCAGTCAGTCTGTTCAGCCAAATATATTTCTTCCCGGTAGTCTATGCGCTGCGTTGTTTATGGTTAGTTCGGAACGTAACAATAATAACGGAGCATACTGCTCAGCTTTTGATTGCGTTAGCGAGTGTAGCCTATACAGCAACGGTTGATATAGTAGGTAGCTAATATTGCTAGCAACATGGGGAAATGCAAGTTCAATAACAAATGGCTTGAAATGCTTACGAAGCATACTGCGTTGTGTGTCTGAAGAATTTTCAACTTGGGACAATGGGGATCAGACCGGTGGAATCGCATGTGCAAAGCAAAAAACACCAAACTCACGTTAAGGCAAGCCAGCAGCCTGCAATTGCTAGTTTCTGCTCCATAATTTCCTTCGCTAGCAACGATGTCAATTCTACAACGCTGGATGTTACATGTGGAAATCCACAGCCAACAATCACACCTGACATCCGTGCAATTTGTGGCTCTACGCCAACACTCCGGGCAGAGGTGATTTGGGTGCTGAGAACTGTGACAAGTCAGCATTCATACAGGTCTAATGACGGAATTGAATTAGTCTTCAAAGCTATGTTTCCAGATTCGGCGCTAGTACAGTCATTTACCTGTGGAAAAGACAAGACCAGATACGTGGCTAAATTATGGTTCGTATGTTCTGTTGTGCACATGTACATTGTTATACGTCGGTAAGTACTATTTGGGAAAGGCTTTCCCAAGTGCCATGTCAGTGTTTTGTTTATTATTAGTATTTTATATTTTATTTTGGTTGATGATTTTAAGTAAATAAAAAAGTTGAGGGAAAAAAAAATCATACAGTATATAAAGGATTGTTTACCAAGTATATTCATAACAGTTCAGGAGTAAACATACAGGTTATATAGACAGATGAGAACACAGACGTAACACACACGCATACATATTTATTCACATTTAATTGATTGTAGTATTTGTTCATTGGACCTAAATGTTCTGAAATTATTGTAATAAATATAATTTTGGCATAATGAAATTTTTGTGTTATCTTTTGCATTACACACATTTCTAAATGTTCTTAAACTCAACTGATTGTCATGTTACCATACTGTTCATTTTGAACAAACAGTGTGTTTACTTGGAAAGATTACTGTATATTTACACTTTTGATATGTATTTTCATCATAACTTTCGTCTTAAATTTTATTTAGAGGTGGTATTAAAAAGTCTTAAAAAGTCTTAAATTTAACATGTTTATTACTGTATACACCATGAGACTGTAGACGAGCATTAGAACAGACTGTATATGAGTATTAGAAAACATTGTAGACATGCTTTAGAACAGACTGTAGAAGTGCAGTAATACAAACTGTAGAAGTTTATTAGAGCAGACTGTAGACGTGCAGTAGAACAGACTGTAGACTTGCAATAGAACAGACTGTAGATGTCCATTAGAACAGACTATAGATGTGCAGTAAAACAGACTATAGGCGTGCAGTAGAACAGACTGCAGTAGAGCAGTAGTACAGACTGTAAACTGGCATTAGAACAGACTGTAGACTTGCAGTTGAACAGACTGTAGACTTGCAGTTGAACAGACTTCAGAGCAGCAGTAGTACAGACTCTAGATTAGATTTAGTACTATATGTCTGAGGAGGACAGAGGAGAAGCAACTTAGCAGCAGAAGCCTACAGAACTGTGTAACTGTATTCAATTCTTGTCATTTTTGAGCTTAGTGCCGTGTTATTGCTGAGAAAACCACTCTGTGCATTACTACAACTTTGTCACGTGGTGCACCGGCGTTCACTCTCACCTGCTCGCCGCCTGGTTTCGTTTGAGTTGTTTACGGCCTTTTGGAGGCGTGACCAAACGCCAGCAGCGCTCTGCTATTTAATCCGTGGTTTAGTCGAAGTCAGTAGGAGAAACAACTTAGCAGCAGAAGCCTACAGAACTGTGTAAGTGTATTTGATTCTTGTCATTTTTGAGCTTAGTGTCATGTTATTGCTGAGAAAACCGCTCTGTGCATTACTACGACTTTGTCACGTGGTGCACCGGCGTTCACTCTCACCTGCTCGCCGCCTGGTTTCGTTTGTGTTGTTTACGACCTTTTGGAGGCGTGACCAAATGCCAGCAGCGCTCTGCTATTTAATCCGTGGTTTAGTCGAAGTCAGTAGGAGAAGCAACTTAGCAGCAGAAGCCTACAGAACTGTGTAAGTGTATTTAATTCTTGTCATTTTTGAGCTTAGTGTCGTGTTATTGCTGAGAAAACCGCTCTGTGCATTACTACGACTTTGTCACGTGGTGCACCGGCGTTCACTCTCACCTGCTCGCCGCCTGGTTTCGTTTGTGTTGTTTACGACCTTTTGGAGGCGTGACCAAACGCCAGCAGCGCTCTGCTATTTAATCCGTGGTTTAGTCGAAGTCAGTAGGAGAAGCAACTTAGCAGCAGAAGCCTACAGAACTGTGTAAGTGTATTTAATTCTTGTCATTTTTGAGCTTAGTGCCGTGTTATTGCTGAGAAAACCGCTCTGTGCATTACTACGATTTTGTCACGTGGTGCATCGGCGTTCACTCTCACCTGCTCGCCGCCTGGTTTTGTTTGAGTTGTTTACGGTCTTTTAGAGGCGTGACCTGCTGAATTCAATTCTTGAATCAGACAGGTATTTAAGTGTGAACCACCGGCAGCAGTCGCGGCTTCCTAATCGCGTGAAGACCTAAGAGGGTAAAGACCATGGACTCTACCTGCACTCGACTCCTAAGAGAGTAAAGACCATGGACTCTACCTGCACTCGACTCCTAAGAGAGTAAAGACCATGGACTCTACCTGCACTCGACTCTTAAGAGAGTAAAGACCATGGACTCTACCTGCACTCGACTCCTAAGAGAGTAAAGACCATGGACTCTACCTGCACTCGACTCCTAGAGAGTAAAGACCATGGACTCTACCTGCACTCGACTCCTAAGAGAGTAAAGACCATGGACTCTACCTGCACTCAACTCCTAAGAGAGTAAAGACCATGGACTCTACCTGCACTCGACTCCTAAGAGAGTAAAGACCATCGACTCTACCTGCACTCGACTCCACCGAGCAGGGCACTTGAGTATTGCACTTTTTGTACCAATTGTTTGCACTTAAAACTTACTATTTATACTTTACTCTCTACTTGTCTATTGTCTTTTCTGCTCCTCTTCAATGTGTTTTCAAATTCCCACTGTCATTTCTCCACGGACATTTTCATCTGTTTTACGCAAAAAGAGATGCAACCATAACAATCTGCATGTTATATCACCATCCATAACTGCATCTTCTACTTTCTCAATAGGCTTGTGGAACTGCCAGTCTGCTGTGAACAAATCTGATTTCATTACCGCTTTTGTTCAACATTCTGGTCTTTCAGTTGTAGCACTTAAAGAAACATGGATCAAACCAGAGGACTCTGCCACTCTCGCTGCCCTCTCCCATAATCACACTTTCTCCCACAGTCCTCGCCTCACAGGAAGGGGTGGAGGGACCGGATTACTTATACCTACTGACTGGAAGTTCAAACAGCTAGCACCCTTGTGTGACAACAGCTCCTTCGAGTTCCATGCTGTTACCATCACCCACCCTGTTAAAAGTAATTTTGTAGTTATCTATCGACCCCAGGTAAGCTTGGACATTTCTTGGAGGAGTTTGACGTGCTTCTTTCATCCTTCCCTGAGGATGGTACTCCTCTGGTGGTATTAGGAGACTTCAACATCCACCTTGGAAAGCCACAGGCTGCTAACTTCAATAACGTGACTGCATCATTTGACCTCAAGCAGGTCTCCACATCAGCAACTCACAAGTCTGGTAACCAACTAGATCTCATCTACATAAGGTACTGCTCGCTCGGCATACTCAGGTCACGCCTCTGCACACTTCGGATCATTTCTTCGTAACTCTTGACGTCGATCTAACTTCTCCAGACACTGCAACAGTTTTACCGCTGGTCACTTTCCGACGTAACCTGCGTTCACTCAGTCCCTCACGCTTTTCCTCTGCCGTCTCTTCTGCGCTTCCCCCTCTTGAGGAGCTCTCGCTTTTAAACACCAACATTGCCACTAACACTCTGTGCTCCACTCTTACATCCTGCTTGGACAACTTATGCCCTCTTATATCCAGACCAGCTCGTACATCCTCGTCTGCCTCCCGGTTATCCGATGTTCTACGTGGCGTCGCACCAGCCTCTGTTCAGCTGAGAGAAAATGGCGCAAGTCAAAAGATCTCACTGACCTCTCTATCTACCAGTCTCTCCTCTCTAATTTCTCTGCTGATGTCAACTCTGCAAAAACTGACTACTACCATTCTAATCAACTCACCTGACTCACGCACTCTCTTTAAAACCTTCTCTGCCCTCCTTTGTCCGCCTGCTCCCCCTCCTTCATCAGAGTTAACAGCTGATGATTTTGCGTCTTTCTTTGTAAAGAAAACAACTGCCATCAGCAGTCAGTTTTCTGCGCCAGCACCTGTCTTTCACACCCCTGATACGTGTTTGCTCCCCTCTTTTTCTCCTCTAACTGAAGCGGACGTTTCCAAGGTCATTAGTTCTAACCACCCTACCACCTGTCTGCTAGATCCCATCCCCACACATCTCCTTCAGGCCATCTCTCCATCTGTCGTGCCTGTTCTCACCCACATCATCAACTCATCTCTCTCCACTGGGTCATTCCCACAGCTTTCAAAGAGGCCCGCATCATACCACTACTTAAGAAACCCACTCTCAACCCTTCACTGTTAGAAAACTACAGACCGGTTTCCCTCCTTCCCTTTACTGCCAAAGCTCTGGAGCGAGTTGTGTTTAACCAGCTCTCCTCCTTTCTCACACGAAACAACCTCCTGGACCAGAACCAGTCTGGGTTCAAGAGCGGACATTCCACCGAAACTGCACTGCTCTCAGTCATCGAAACCCTGAGACTGGCAAAGGCAACATCCAAGTCATCTGTACTCATCTTACTGGATCTGTCTGCTGCCTTTGACACCGTTAACCATCACATCCTCTTGTCTTCTCTCAGTGCGATGGGTGTCTCTGGAATGGCATTGCATTGCAATGGTTCAAGTCTTACCTCTCGGGTAGGTCATTCAGAGTATCCTGGAGAGACAAGGTCTCTGAGCCCCAACATCTTAATACAGGGGTGCCTCAGGGCTCAGTGCTTGGACCGCTACTCTTTTCCATTTACATGACATCCCTTGTCTCTGTCATTCAGAAGCATGGCTTTTCCTATCACTGCTATGCAGATGACACTCAACTCCACTTGTCATTTCAACCTGATGATCCGACGGTCTCTGCTCGTGTCTCGGCATGCCTGAGTGACATCTCACTTTGGATGCAGGACCATCACCTGCAGCTGAACCTTGGAAAAACAGAACTGCTAGTGATTCCTGACAAACACTGAATTCTTAACTACCTTTCTATCAATTCCTTATTAAAAAAATAAATAAATAAAAATAAAAATCCTTATCCTTAGCTTTGTATGCTGTGCTAGGTTTTAACTGACTAGTTTTGGTGCACTTATGCTTTTGTTACCTTGTGTTGTTGAAATTGCTTCCATTGTTTTCCTAACTTGTAAGTCGCTTTGGATAAAAGCGTCTGCTAAATTACTAAATGTAAATGTAAATGTACTGACTGTAGACGAGCATTAGAACAGACTGTAGATGTGAAGAAGAATAGACTGTAGAGGTGCAGTAGAACAGACTAAAGACCTGCATTAGAACAGACTGTGGATGATCATTAGAACAGACTATAGACGAGCATTAGTACAGACTGAAGATGTGCAGTAAAAGAGACTGTAGTGTAGTGGTGCAGTAGTACAGAATGTCGACAATTATTAGAAAAGACTGTAGACGTGCAGTAGAACGGACTGTAGACAATTATTAGAACAGACTGCAGACTTGCAGTAAAACAGACTGTAAACGAGCAGTAGTACAGACTGTAGACTTGCATTAGAACAGACTGTAGATGTGCATTAGAACAGACTGTAGATGTGCAGTAGAAGAGACTCTAGACAATTATTAAAACAGACTGTAGACGTGCAGTAGAACAGACTGTAGACAAGCAGTAGAACAGACTGTAGATGTGTATTAGAACAGACTGTAGATGTGCAGTACAACAGAATGTAGACTTGCAGCAGAACAGACTGCAGAGCAACAGTAGTAGAGACTCTAGACTGGCATTAGAACAGACTGTAGACGTGCAGTAGAACAGACTGTGGAGGAGAAGTAGAACAAACTGTAGAGGTGGAGTAGTAAAGACTGTTATTGGGCATTAGAACAGACTGTTTTCGAGCAATAGAACAGTCTATAGATGTGCAGTAGAACAGACTAACGATGCTGCAGAAGAATAGACTTTAAAGGTGCATTAGTACAGACTGTAGATGAGTATTAGAAAACACTCTAGACATGCTTTAGAACAGACTGTAGAGGTGCAATAAAACAGACTGTAGACTAGCATTAGAACAGACTGTAGAGGAGCAGTTGAACAAACTTCAGAGCAGCAGTAGTACAGACTCTAGATTGGCTTTAGAACAGACTGTAGACGAGCATTAGAAATGACTGTAAACGTCCAGTAGAACAGACTGACAATCTGCAGAAGAATAGACTCTAGAGGTGCAGTATGTGGCAGCACCAGTCGTACTGTGGCTTTAAGAGGCACTTAGCCAGGTTCCCAATAAAAGCGCTTCCTTACCCCTAGTGCGCTCTCTGCTTCTGTCACGCCACTCCCCTTTGTTACGCTTCCGTGTCAGGCAAACAGGTATGAGCCGGCCACGGCTACGTTTATTTTGGTGTCCTTTTGACAATGGTGTCCATTGTTCAGATCGCGCTGTGGAGAGTGTTCGGGTCAAATTGGGCATGTAAGTACTTTGTTGGGTTTCACCCTGGGCAGCATATTGTAAGCCAACCCTGATCCGGTCTTTATTTTGCAGCTGTGTAGGCCCCCGCTGCCTGCGTTCTTCTGGGCGGATGCAGCGCCAGGTTACAGGCTAAATGACCAGCGCATAGTTATGTACTCCATTGCTCGTGAAACAACGCTACACTCGGTTGCAGCTCTGCTTATTTAGCTAGCCTACTGCTTCTCCCGTTTTTTGGACTCGTTGCTGTTTTGTTTTGTTTCGTTTTGTTCTGTTTTGGTTGGTATATAGTCCACTGTTCGTGACTGTTGCTGTTCTTGTTCTTGTTATATTGCTGTTTGGTTACTGTTTTGTGTTACTGCTTGATGCTCTTATTTGTTCCGTGGCAGCAAAATGAACTGTTTGCATGAGGACTTGGACTGAACCTCCTGCCCTGTATAAGGGGACTGTCTATGACTTCTATTGATAGTGGTGTGAGCTGTGTTTACAAGTACTGTGACTTGTTAATGATTTTATCCTCCTTGTTAACATTTCTATTATCTGTTTCAGTTGCTGAGGTCCCCTGTGGTGGTAGTGGTGACCCCTGGTGGTGGTGCTCCAGTTGTTTATTTCTCCTTGGTTTGCCCATTTTGTGTGTGTGTGTGTTGTTGGGTGCCCTCACTCCCACTGGATGTAGCCTCCCCATCCTTCACACTTCCCCTCACTGGTAAGCCTCAGCTCCTTGAATTTATGTAGCTCGTTTAAAGATTATTTTAACCCTTTTCTAGAATTGGCATTTTACTCTTGTAATAAACATAACATTTATTTTACTCCAGCAGGATTTTATTGTCTTTTTCTGCCACTTAACCTAAATAAATCTGATTGTTTGTAAATACGAAATCTTGTCTCCTTTATCAGTGAGTGAATCTGTGTGTCCTTGTTTTCATAATATTCTCTAGGTGAAATTCCTAGGGTGGCGTAGTTGGCTATTTTTATACAGATTCTTTAAAATATATAACAGTTAAAATATATCAGCCCCTGTTTTCGGTCGCGCCACAAGTAGTACAGATTGTAGATGAGCATTAGAACAGACTGTATATGAGTATTAGAAAACACTGTAGACATGCTTTAGAAGAGACTGTAAAGGTGCAGTAATACAGACTGTAGACGAGCATTAGAACAGACTGTAGATGTGCAGTAGAACAGACTGTATATGAGTATTAGAACAGACTGTAGACCTGCAGTAGATCAGACCGTAGATGAGCAGTAGTACAGACTGTAGACTTTTATCAGAATAGACTGTAGACGTGCAGTAGAACAGACTGCAGTAGAGCAGAGGTACAGACTGTAAACTGGCATTAGAACAGACTATAGACGTGCATTAGAACATACTGTAGTTGTGAAGTACAAGAAATTGTAGAGATGCAGTAGTACAGAATGTTGATAATTATCAAAACAGACTATAGTAGACGTGCAGTAGAACAGACTGTAGATGAGTATTAGAAAACACTGTAGACTTGCTTTAGAACACACTGTAGACGAGCGTTAGAACAGAATGTAGAAGTGCAGTAGTAATAACTGTAGATGTGCAGTAGAAAAGACTGTAGACGTTTATTAGAACAGACTGTAGACTTACATTAGAACAGACTGTAGATGAGTATTAGAAAACACTGTAGACGTTTATTAGAACAGACTGTCGACGAGCGTTAGAACAGAATGTAGAAGTGCAGTAGTAATAACTCAAGATGTGCAGTAGAACAGACTGTAGACGTTTATTAGAACAGACTGTAGACTTACATTAGAACAGACTGTAGACAAGCGTTAGAACAGACTGTATATGAGTATTAGAAATTACTCTAGACATGCTTTAGAACAGACTGTAGACGAGCGTTAGAACAGAATGTAGAAGTGCAGTAGTAATAACTGTAGATGTGCAGTAGAACAGACTGTAGACGTTTATTAGAACAGACTGTAGACTTACATTAGAACAGACTGTAGATGAGTATTAGAAAACACTGTAGACATGCTTTAGAACAGACTGTAGAAGTGCAGTAGTACAAACTGTAGACTTGCATTAGAACAGACTGTAGAGGTGCAGTTGAACAGACTGTAGACGTGTAGTTGTACTAACTTCAGTGCAGCAGTAGTGCAGACTCTAGATAAGCTTTAGAACAGACTGTAGATGTGCAGTTGTACAGACTATAGACGAGTATTATAACAGACTGTATATGAGTATTAGAATAGATTGTAGACATGCTTTAGAACAGTTTGTAGAGGCGTAGTAGTACAGACTGTAGACTTGCATTAGAACAGACTGTAGACGTACTATAGAACAGACTGTAGAGGTGCAGTTGAACAGACTGTAGACGTGTAGTTGTACTAACTTTAGTGCAGCAGTAGTACAGAATCTAGATTAGCTTTAGAACAGACTGTAGATGTGCATTAGAAAAGACTGTAGAAGTGCAGTAGTACAGACTGTAGATGTGCAGTAGAACATACTGTAGACGTGCAATTGAACGGACTAGAGAAATGCATTAGAAGAGACTTTAAATGAGCAGTAAAACAGACTGTAAAAGTTAATAGAACAGACTGTAGAAGAACATTAGAACAGACTTTAGACATGCCTTGAACAGATTGTGGATGAACATTAGAAAAGAATGTAGACATGCATTAGAACAGTCTGTATCTGTGCAGTAGAACAGACAAACGATGCTGCCGAAGAATAGACTTTAAAGGTGCATTAGTACAGACTGTAGATGAGTATTAGAAAAGACTGTAGACATGCTTTAGAACAGCCTGTAGAGGTGCAGTAATACAGACTATAGAAGAGCATTAGAACAGACTGTAGAGGTGCAGTTGAACAAACTTCAGAGCAGCAGTAGTACAGACTCGAGATTGGCTTTAGAACAGACTGTAGACGAGCATTAGAAATGACTGTAAACGTCCAGTAGAACAGACTGACAATCTGCAGAAGAATAGACTCTAGAGGTGCAGTATTACAGATTGTAGATGAGCATTAGAACAGACTGTATATGAGTATTAGAAAACACTGTAGACATGCTTTAGAAGAGACTGTAGAGGTGCAGTAATACAGATTGTAGACGAGCATTAGAACAGACTGTAGATGTGGAGTAGAACAGAATGTAGATGTGCAGTAGAACAGACTCTATATGAGTATTAGAACAGACTGTAGACCTGCAGTAAAACAGACCGTAGATGAGCAGTAGTACAGACTGTAGACTTTTATCAGAATAGATGTAGACGTGCAGTAGAACAGACTGCAGTAGAGCAGAGGTACAGACTGTAAACTGGCATTAGAACAGACTATAGACGTGCATTAGAACATACTGTAGTTGTGAAGTGCAAGAAATTGTAGAGATGCAGTAGTACAGAATGTCGATAATTATCAAAACAGACTATAGTAGACGTGCAGTAGAACAGACTTTAGACGAGTATTAGAAAACACTTTAGACATGCTTTAGAACAGACTGAAGAGGTGCAGTAGTTAAGACTGTAGACGAGCCTTAGAACAGACTGTAGAAGTGCAGTAGTAATAACTGTAGATGTGCAGTAGAACAAACTGTAGACGTTTATTAGAACAGACTGTAGAAGTGCAGTAGTAATAACTATAGACGTGCAGTTGAACAGACTTCAGAGCAGCAGTAGTCCAGACTCTAGATTGGCTTTAGTACTGACTGTAGACGAGCATTAGAACAGACTGTAGACGTCCAGTAGAATAGACTGTAGACTTGCATTAGAACAGACTGTAAATGTGCATTAGAACAGACTGTAGACTTGCATTAGAACAGACTGTAGGCGTGCAGTAGAACAGACTGTAGACGAGCAGTAGAACAGACTGTAGACTTGCATTAGAACAAACTGTAGACGTGCAGTAGAACAGACTGTAGGCGAGCAGTAGAACAGACTGTAGACTTGCATTAAAACAGACTGTAGATGTGCATTAGAACAGACTGTAGACGTGCAGTAGAACAGACTGTAAATGAGCAGTAAAACAGACTGTGAAAGTTAATAGAACAGACTGTAGAAGAACATTAGAACATACTTTAGACATGCCTTGAACAGATTTTAGATGAACATTAGAAAAGAATGTAGACGTGCATTAGAACATTCTGTATCTGTGCAGTAGTATAGACTGTGGACGTGCTTTAGAACTGACTCAAGACGTGCAGTATTACACACTGTAGATGAGCATTAGAGCAGACTGTAGATGAGCATTAGAACAGACTGTAGATGAGCATTAGAACAGACTGTAGAGATGCAGTAATACTGACAACAGACGAGCATTAAATCATAATGTAGAGGCGCATTAGAACTGACTTTTGAAATGCAGTAGAACAGACATTAGAAGTGCATTAGAAGATAGACATGCAGTACTACTGCATGTACCTCTTCTACTGCATGCTGTAGACATGCAGTAGAAGAGGAACAGACTGTAGATATGCTGTAGAAAAGACTGTAGACCTGCATTAGAACTGACTATAGACATGTAGTAGTACAGACTGTAGATGTGCAATAGAACAGACTGTAGACATGCAATAGAACAGACTAGAGAAATGCATTCGAAAACACTGTAAATGAGCAGTAAAACAGACTGTAAAAGTTATTTAGAACAGACTGTAGATGAGCTTTAGAACAGACTGTAGACGAGCATTAAAACAGACTGTAGATGTACAGTAGTACGGACTGTAGACCTGCATTAGAATAGACTCTAGACGTGCAGTAGAACAGACTGTAAAGGTGCATTAGAACAGACTGTAGACATGCAGTAGTACACACTGTAGACATGCATTAGAACAGACTGTAGATGTGCAGTAGTACACACTGTAGACGAGCATTAGAACAGACTGTAGTTGTGCAGTAGTACAGACTACAGACCTGCATTAGAACTGACTATAGACATGCAGTAGTACAGACTGTAGATGTGCAGTAGAACATATTGTAAACGTGCATTAGAAGAGACTGTAGATAAGCAATAGAACAGACTGTAGACATGCAATAGAACAGACAGACAGAACAGATTTAAACCATACATTTTTGACATCATGTTTTCTCTTTTAGCTTTCCATGATCCTAGCTGTATTATCATAACATATTCTCAACCATGCATAACTATAAATCCTAAGATAAGTAACATAAACACCCCAGAAGTGATTAATAACCTAAGCACACAAAAACAACCCTTCACATAGAAATATTACACCACACACCCCTCTTTTGCTAAATGTTACAACTGGTTCATAATACATGTGCATTAGATTATCACATAGATCCAAATTATACTTGGATCTTTACATCTTTATATCTTTACATCATAACAACATATGGTCAACTTGTCGTATTTAAAATTTACTGCATAATGCAATATAAGAATATATAAAATTACTCATACTAAAATATAATACTTATATGAGTACAAATTGTAATATAGAATACATTTCATTTCAGTTCCCCTATATTAAAACTGATATGTCTTCACTTTTAGTTGTTACTGGCTCCTTATGTTTAAATCCAAAAGGCACACACGAATTTGCCATACTTCCCTTGCAAAGCATTCATAACCCCAAAACCTCATTATGAATGCTCACTGCAGTATGGTGTAATTCTCCAAGTATCCACACACTCCTACGAATCTCTCTTTGTCTTCTTATCATCTGCGTTCACGTGGCATAAAAGCGTAACCAACGTCTTCTTTCTTTTCGCACATAGCTGGCACCTCCATGCTCACTTCTTCCCTTTGCTCAGGCACAATGTCCATAGCAATAGTGTCATTTATTCCATGCGCGTCCTCCAAACCAGAACTAGCTTGTGACTGCATTTGCTCTCTGTATCCAGCTAGTACATGTTCAATTCGATTAATAATTTTCTCATCCGTAAACCCCGTCTGCGTTCCTTCAGCTACTGGTGCTGGTTCCATAGGTTCCTCATCCTCACCGTCACCCCCAGCTGATGACCCTGGCTCAATGGCCTCCTCGAACCAGACGTCCTCGCCGTCATCCTCTCTCCTCACCGAGTTTACCACTGCAGTTGGCCTCCCAGACCACCATGCATCTCGTTCTCCTGAAGAATTCCATTGAGTCCAACCCCATGGTTGGCGAACACCTCCTCCACTTCCTTCACTCTGCTCAACACTTTCTGTTGCATGTGTAGCCAAATCAACAGTTGGTCTCACAACCGTTTCTCCATAGATGTTATCAGGTGATGTTGGGGAATACTCTGACGTAGCTGGGAATTCCAAGGTGTGTCTTCAAACTCTAACACACCATTGGTTCTCCCAGTTTCCCTTTCCTCAGGTCCTGATTGGTAAGACATTTTCCTCTGCAGAAGTTACAAAGTTAGCATTTCGTACCAAGAATCCTTTTCCGCAGCATAGTCTTTATAAGCATTTTGTAACTGTCCTCCTAATAATATCCTCAGGACATCCATATATGCTCCATATTTCTTCTCAAAGTCAATTGAAGTTTTCTCAATATGCATTTTACCATTAATTTTTAACTGTCTATTTGTAGTAAATAAAATGTCCAGTCCTAATTTTACCATCACTATTTCTATTTTAGTCTTAGTGAACAAAGTGCATATACCTGCAGCAGTGTTTTTTCTACAACTAATCCTAACGGTAAATTAAAAATACATTTTAACCATTTTCTACAATGTATTGTCTCTATACGTATTTCCACTGGAAAGGTAGGCAATGGATAACCTCGGGATTGCACAGATACAGCATAATATTGTATATACGTTTTTGAGTGATTAACTAAAATTGGCCCATAAGGTAATACATTTAATACACTTTGTAATTCTTCATTAAACTGTCTAAATCCTAAACCTTTTCTCCATCCTCTCCCCTGTCTTTTCTTTTTTGTAAACATAATTATTCCTCCAAAAACTCCGTCAGGTTATACATCTCTTCACACACCAGTTCTTCCTCATCCAGGTGACTTAGTTGTAACTCGTCCTGCGCATACATAGGAAACTGTCCAGAAAATATGTCCGTAGCTCTACTGACTATTAGTTTAATGAATGGCAACACACAACACAAAACAACCATTGCTATTAATATAACCCCTGCAATTGCTAACCCTATGATTTGGAATAACTTTGGCCATGTTAACTGACTTATGTTCATCGGGGATCCCACTGGGGGCCTGATTCCACAAAATATAAACGTCTCAGTCTTCCTTCCATTTTCCATCTGTGCTTCTGGCCTGTCAAACTCTATTACCACTACATAACTCGTTAGCATAAGTGGTGCACAGATACCTTCCCAATTCTTAGATAACGTAACTCTAACACTATTTACGTCATCACATAACCAGAATACATCCGCCAAAGGCTGTGTTCCTTTTGCTAACATAGGCAGTCCATATTGCGTAATGAATGTATTATTATGTATAACCCTTAAATATCTCCCATTTTCAATAACCTGCTCACACTGAATAGCAGCTCTTTCAGTTGTCTTACACATGTACAATCTAGCCTCACTAGCATGGCCTGGTCTATAACGTGCTGGAAACTTTTGATATTCACGTTTAATCCTATTATCCAAAGATGAATTTACCCACATAGCTGCTCTGAGTGAATTGCCTCTAGCAATACAAAATGGATGTATTATTTCTTCAGACATATCCAAAACAGAAGGTATCCAAGCCTCTAATTCAGATTTAATTGTTTTTGGACATATAGTTAAATTATCTGACCAACTTCCCTTACTCCACTGGCTAACTCCACTGTACACATAGCAAAACAATTTCCTTTTGACTCGCAAGCATTTGTATTAACCCCTGGAATTGGACGTATTTTTAGCAGTCTTTTAGAATTGTAACATGTAATACAATCCTTTTGTGTAACTTGTCTCGCTGAAAATTTCATCCATTGATAAAATAAATTGTTGTTGTTCTGGACAACTCTCCTCATCTCTTTATTTTGATGTAATGTATTGACTTCTCTTTTCCTCTATGCTCTATTTTTATTTTTACTAATTGCATAGCTTCTTCCTTATTTATACTAGTATTTACCTTTACATCCGTACATTGACCCTTTGTACATTCAATTTCTAACGTGAATGCCCCTTCTTTCCTGCACTGCCTGTATACTGATTCTCCCATAATGATTATTCAATTTGGTCCTATGAACCAAGTTCGATTCAGCATATTTGATCTTGCATAAGTTACATTTAAACGGTTTCCTAGTGGCAACTCCTCTGCTTCCGCTGCATGCAAACTTAAAGCTAATGCGCATCTCCTTTGTTCAACTTCAGTCCAGTCTATTATATTATTGTCTAGTCCTATTATTGTCAAAACTACTGCTATATTCATGAGTAAAAACTTCGTTCTCCATCCACAATATCCTGATTCATGCCGTTTTCCTGTCTTATAATTCACAGTGATTATGCAACGGTGGCTGCGTCTCCTTGGCGTGCATTCTTCTAATTATTTTCATCAGAGGTTCCTTTAATTATTGGTATACTTCCTCCCCTCTCTGATCCCGTATTAAGGATCACTTGCAGAGTTCCAAGACTACTTTGTTTGTCTCTCAGTCTCTTAGAACTTCTTCTTTCCACAGTCTCTTCTGTAATTTCCTGATCACTATTGGCCTCCTCAGTTTTTAATTGTCTTTACCTTAAATGGAGCTTTTGCAGGTCGACACTGTGATAGATGATACCACACTTTCTTCCCAGACACTCTCACAGCACTTTCTGTTGCCAACAGTACCTGGTATGGACCGGACCATCTAGGCTCCGCCCACTTACGCCTGATCACTGTGTACTGATGTACACCCAGTCACCAGGCTTGACCTGTTTCAATGATGCTTCAATCTCAGTTGTGTTTTCTCCAGCTGCTTTGACCTGTTGAAATATGACCTTATGGATTTTTGTTAAATGTTGTAAATAACTAGTAAATCCTTTCTCACATTGCTCCAACGGTGAGTTTTCCCCAGGCCCATTATAGTTTGGTACCGTTAGATGTGTTATTCTATTGGCCTGTGACCTCATACTCATCAGTGCTAGCGGTAATGCATCTAACCAATTAATTTTATATTGGCTATCTGCTATTATCTTGGCCAATTTCCCTTCAATATTCGTTCTTTCATGCGCTCGTGGGTGATATACACAACCAAACCTTTCTTAACCCCAAGCTTCGCCATTGCCTGACACATCACTGCTGATGCAAAAGCAGTTCCATTATCGCTGGATAATCTCTTAGGAATCCCAAATCTAGGAAAGACTTCATTACACAAAAACCTAGCAGTTGACTTCGTATCAGGCTTCCGTGTCGCTACAGCCTCTATCCATCTACTGAACCTATCCACCACAACCAAAATGTATCTAAATCCTCTAATCCTTTAAGTCATATCTATGTGGTCCATGCATAAATGAACAAATGGACCCAAAACTATTGGAATATGGCCAAGAGGAGAAACAAAGACTTTCTTGATAGTATGCAGATTACAGACCAAAAACCTGTCCACAGTGGGGGCTAGCAGACACATTATCTGAATTCTCCTCAAAACCTTCGATCTTGATTTACGGTCAGGACCATAGGCCTGCTCTATGACTTATGTTTTAACTAAGAAGTTTGGTAACACTAAATTACCTTGCACACCTCTCCACAATGTCTTATCTGATTCTGCTAGAGTGTTTTTATGGCTCCTTTTCTAACCCACTCTGCCTTCTCATAAGGACCAGCGTTATCTTGGTCTTTGCTTATATTGTCCAAGTCATTTAATGGCCCACACTCCCCTGTCAATAACACTGGGACTTGACACACTCCAGAGGCAGCATCTTTGGCCAGTTTGTCAGCTGTATTATTACCTTCGTTTATCAGGTTTTTAATTCTCTGGTGTGCAGCGCATTTCATAACAGCAAGTTTGTCAGGCAACTTTATTGCCGTCAATAACTCCGCTATTGCATCTTTATGTATCACTGGTTTCCGTCAGCCTTCTGAAACCCCGCTGCTCCCAAGTTTTCGCATGAAGATGAACTATGCCATAACCATACTGTGAATCTGTATAGATGTTTACTTTTTAGCTTTTCAATAGTTTGCATGCCTCAGTCAGGGCTTTTATTTCAGCCAGTTGAGCTGAACAATGCTGTGGAATGGCTGTAGCCTGTATTGTTGTAAAAGTATTGTCTGCATTCAGTCTTACAATGCCATAACCCGCATGCATACCCTTCTCGTCTCGGACGAGATCCATCTACAAATAATGTCAAATCTGCTTCAATAGGCTGATTATACATATCTTCTCGTGGTTTTAGAAATGTATCTGTCGATTTCAAGCAGTCATGTGGCTCCCCATCTAAGGGCGTAACCATTTTTGTAGCCGAATTAACCGTATTACAATGAGTATTACTTCATATCCCGTTCTTCTAGCCTGTGTTAAGACTTGTTAGTAGAGCTATAGAGCTTAGAGCTTAAGTAAGTAAGTAAGTAAGTAATTTATTTATATAGCACCTTTCTCAGATAATTATCACAAAGTGCTTTACAACAGTGTTTTTACATGAAGTTTCAACTCACCCCATTCACACACATTCACTGGGGCAGACAGAGAGGAGGGCAGACAGAGAGGAGGGCTCACAACCTTCTCCTACCACCACCAAACACACTTCTACAGTCACACACATTCACACACCAGTGCTACAGACACTGGAGGCAAGGTGGGTTAAGTGTCTTGCCCAAGGACACAACGACAGTATGAACTGTGGGGCGAGCGGGAATCGAACCTACTACCTTCCGGTTGAAGGACGGCCGCTCTACCACTGAGCCACTGCCGCCCCAAGCTTAGAGCTGCATTAGGTCATTAGCATCACAGCTGATGCTAATGACCTGTACAGCGCCTGTAACATGGCGCTAATCCATCTTCGACTGTGTCTAATTTTGCACTGTAATAAGCTATAGGTTGTTTTCCAACCGCCGCTTTCTTGCATCAGAACTGCTGATGAGTAACCATCTCTCTCTGCAACATATAGATGAAACATCTTTTTATAATCAGGATTTCCTAGCGCTGGAGCTGTTTGCATATTGTCTTTTAATGCAAAGAATGCTCTGTCAGCTTCTTTGTTCCACGTTAATTGAGCCTTATTATCTCGCTGGCCTGCTGATTTCATCAGACCTCTTAATGGAGCTACTAGTTGAGCAAAATCACAAATCCAAGGTCTACTATAACCAGCTGTTCCTAAAAACGTCATCATTTGTCCTACTGTCTGTGGCTTTGGGGCTTTCATAATAGCCTCGATATGAGACGGAGCAATTTTCCTCTTATTACCACTCAGTACACGGCCTAGATATTCCACCTCCGTTTGACAAAACTGCAATTTTTCTTTACTAACTTTATGTCCACCATGTGCTAAGGTTTGCAGCACAGTGAATCTTTTTCACACTGTTCCTGAGTAGGACTACATATAAGCAGATCATCTACATACTGGAATACTGCACTCACAACATTCAGATTCTGCAGGTCATTACTCAGCGCCTGATTGAACTTTGATGGAGATAATTTCAGACCCTGTGGAAGCCGGTTATATGAAAGGCTCCTTTCTCTCCCATCTCGGTCATAAAAGGTGAAACAAAACAAATAACGTGAGTCAGGATGCAGAGGAATACTGAAAAATGCAGAACATAAATCAATAACCGTAAACCACTCTGACTCAGCTGGAATATTAGACAAAATCAGACATGGATCTGGAACAATAGGTCTTTCATCCTCAATAATAGCATTAATTGCGCTTAAATCATGCACCAACCTATAATCCTTTGAATTTGTTTATTTTTTATGGGAAAAATAGGTGTACTACAAGGTCCCTTTAATTCCACTAATACTCCCGCATTAATGAACCCTTCAATGATTGGCCTAATCCCTCTACTGCTAAATAACTTAGTGGATATTTTTTCTTATTTGGCACTATATATTCCCAGGTTTGAGGTGTATCTGTATTGGCGGTGATAACTTGACCAATCCTACATCTGTCTTGCTTTTCAACCAGACTTCAGCTGGTACTTGTTCTAATAAAGCATTATATCTCTATGATAACACTAATTGTTTTGAGATGTTTCTATCTACAATTACCCTTTCAGCTTGGACTATGTCACAAGCTACTATTTTTATTTTAAAATACTGATTATCTTCTGAGACACATACTTTGTGGTGTACTGTTGGCAGCCAATTATCAACGCATGTTACAGCCTTTATCATTGGTTTAAGTGCACATGACTCTAGACCTTCCGCCAACATTAATGTGACATGGGGAACAGAGACCGTGATCAGGAACCAAGATTCAAGTTGGGTGGTAAGCGGCACCGCTACAGCTCCCAGGCTGCTGACATATATATTGTGACTCATGACAGAAAAGTTTTTTCCATTCATGTGCTTTTGCCAAGTGTCCTCATAATCCGTATTGTCTTGATTTCTATCATACATCATTGTACAATGTTGTGGCATTTGTGGCACGCGTAAAGTTTTAAATTGTCTCTCAATTCAGAGTTTCCATCTTAACCAATTTTGTTCAAGTTCCGAGTCTTCGGGCCATCTCAGCCAATAAACAACAGGTTGTATTCTTATGTCCATCACAGCCGTGGCAGACATCATTTTACTCTCTATGTTATCTGGGAAATCAACCTGGAGACCTCTCTGTGTGCATGTGATATTAGCTTTTAGCACACACAAGACATCTCTTCCTAGGATATTAATTGGGGTGGTTTTAGAATATAATAATGACGTCCTTAATGTCTTTCCTGCTACAGTCAATTGTACTTTCTTTGTGAGAGGAATAACTTGTGTTTTCCCGGAGAATCCCACTGTTTTTACATTGGTGTATGGTATATCTCTTTCTTCTTTTCCAATACAAGAATAGGTTGCTCCTGTGTCAACCATAAATTGATAGTCATTATCTTGTATTTTCACTGTAATTATCGGCTCATCTTGTGATTGAGTAGACACCACTGGGATTATTTTCTCCTCTCTTTTGTTCTCCGGGCACCCACTAGTAAGTTCTGCCTGGCCTCATCATGGGGCCATTTGGACACTCCCTTTCAATGTGTCTCTTCTGCCCACAAGTCCAGCACCCTTCAGGCAGTTGCCTAAATCTTGAGATTGATGGCCTGCCTGCTGAAGTGAAGTCAGTACTCACAGGACGTTGCATAGGCCGGCCTCTTCCTCTGTATCCACCCCTCAGTGTTGACATTCCTCTATAGCCCCATGGCGCTTGAAGCTGAGTCCAAGTGGCTGGTGGTGGTGCCATTTGTCCTGCTACGGGAGGCTGGAACAGAAAAGAGTTATTCATATCCCTGGCTGTGACTGGACATGGTTGCATCTGAGGCTGCAGTTGCATCTGCTGTTGTAAGGGTTCTTGCTGTTGATAATTTTCTGATGTCACAATAGGTGCTTGCACTCTCGCTTTTTCCTTTTTATTTTTGTTACTCAAGTCATTCACTTGCAGCTGTGTTAGCTTATTCACTAAAGTCTTATTCACTTCTTCTTCCCTCTTCTTCTTTCTTCTACATGCCTCTACGTGGTGAATGACATGCTCAGCGAACAGACTCCAGTCCATCTTCATTAATCCTACAACTGAGTCTAAGTTTGAGTTTAATTTGAACTTCAGGAGGCATTGCTTTTTTAACCATTACTTTGAACAAGCTCTGTGTGGTTTCGTTTAGGTTCTAGGCACTATCTGTTTCATCCCTCCATCTCTTTTGAAAATTGAACAAGAATTTTGATGGACACTCCGTGTCACTTATTTTTTCAGACTCAAGTTTAGATGGGTCTAGTCGTTCAGGAAATATGAGTCTGAGTTCTGCCCAGATCCTGGCTCTATGTCCGTTAAAGCCTATGCGGTCAGCCTGATTTCCTTTCATAACCAGTGGCAACTTAGCGGCTGTAAACAACTCTTCAGTTATATGTCTTCCAACCAGATACATAAGTAATGCCTAACAAAGTCTAGTCGAAGCTGTCTTAGCTTCTAAATCAAAAACAAATTTATTTGCCCCTTGTGACAGATCAGGAGCCCATTAGCCAGACCAATCATGTCTGTAAATGACTATGGAATAAATTGTGGCTCATTGTGGCCTTTAGTCAGTATGGGATAGATCCCTGCTCCCCATCCTCCAGTGCCTCGTGTGGGGGAGGGGTCAGTACAGACTTTACTTCCTGCTTCTGAAGAGTGCAGTCGCACCTCTGCTTGCTCCTGCCAGCTTTACTTTTCTCTTTAGTTATCTCCACATTTAGGATCAACTTTTTACATTGCTTTTTACTTTCTTTTAA
>JALDNG010002125.1:15000-42827 GCA_024349245.1 Neodontobutis hainanensis | reverse complement strand
AAGCCATTGCATACAGACATAACACAGAATTTCACGCCACTCGTTATTAACAAATGCTTTACACTTTAAACAAATGGTTCATTGTAATTCCTCCTTTCGGGAAACCAATACTTAAAGTGGCTGTAGGTCTTTAAAACAATGGACTCAATATCTACTGAAGGCTGATTGCACGCGTGTTTACTCGCATTATGAGCAATGTGAGCTGGACAATTAGCTTTTAGAATATGATTATTTGTGTGTTTCCCAAAATTCACATTTGCTTTATCTGCTGCAAATGCCGTGGTATTTCTAACAGCCAGCAAATACTTTTTCAGGCAGGCCATTATAGCTTTGTGTATACCATTTGCTGTTTCATCGGTGTTGTCATAAAATAGCTAAGCAGCTTGTATTGCACTTCACTGGACTCATATACACTTCCACTTATCCGGGGCCGGGTAGAAGGGGCAGCAGTCTATGCAGAGACGCCCAGACTTCCACTCTCTCTAGACACTTTCTCCAGCTCTTCTGGGGGAATACTGAGGCGTTCCCAGGTCTATCGACAGGACCTGTGACAAAGCGCAGCCCTGTCGGAGTCCAACATGCACCTGGAACAAGTCTGACTTAGAGGCAATGCAAATCAAGCTCCTTCTTCGGTCGACAGGGACCAGACAGTCCTTAGCAGAGGGCCCCGGACCCCATACTCCCAGAGAACCCCCCACAGAAGTGCCGTGAGAGACACAGTTGAAGGCATCCAGATCGACAAGGGTTAGAGCTACTCCACGAAAAGTGCTTTGTTCATCCTGGATCAGATTTTTGACTATTGGCCAAATTCTCCTTTCCAGGACCCTGGCACTGACTCTCATCTATGTTCATGAGCTTTATGACCCAAAGCAAAGGATAAAATCCTGGATACAGGTGACCAAATTAAATTTCCTCCGCCTGGTGGCTGGGTGTCATCTTAGAGATAGGGTGAGGAGCTTGGCCACTCAGAAGGAGCTCAGAGTAGAGCTGCTGCTCCTCAACATCGAGGGGATTCCGATGAGATGGCTCAGGCATCTGTTGCCACATGGCCGCCACACTGGAGAGGTGTTCCTGGCATGTCCCACCGTGAGGATGCCCGGATAAGAGCTAGGGACTATGTCTATTGGCTGGCCTGGGAACACCTTGGTAATCCTCTGGAAGAGCTGGAGGAAGTGTATGGGGAGCGGGAAGTATATGGGAAGAGGGTCGTCTGGTCTTCTCAGACTGCTGCCCCCAAAACCCAGCCACACTAAAGTGGAAGAAGATGGATGGAAAATACATTTTTTATTATTTATTCTTATTTAGTCTTATTTTGAAATGAAGTTGTAATCACAAAAAATGGCATTTAAGGGGTTACATTTAAGAAACACAATTAATATTTATCATGGATGGTGAGGACTGAAGCTAAAAATAGTATCCATAAAAAAATTTAAAATGAATTAGATAATATTTCTATGCCGGCCTTTATTGGAGCGTTTTTTGCGCAGTAGGGCGCACTAGGGGCGCACTAGTGGCGCAGTGGCTCAATGGTGGAGCTGTCGTCCTATAACTGGAAGGTTGGCGTTTCGATTCCTGCTCTCCCCTCAGTTCATACTGTGGTTGTGACCTTGGGCAAGACACTTAAACCTCCTTGCCTCCAGTGATACAGCACTGGTGTATGAATGTGTGCGGATGGAAATTAAACTAAGGCTACAATCTGGCATGTTTACATTCATGTGGTTGTGTCTCATGTATGTTCATTAACATGCACTGTTCCAATCAAGACAATACTAATTGGGCAACTTTTCCCAATCCCAGGCTCTGATAATACCCCCCAACATTTTTTGAATTTGCATTTATTGAATGGAAAATGATTTCCTTTATGTGATTTTTTTTCATATTTTAAATTAGGGTTTAATCACCAAAACTTTTAAGGAGAAATATTATATAATATTTACATAACATAAAAAATACATAACATAAATATTTGCTATGTATGGAGAGGACAGAAGCTAATAATAGTATCCATAAAAATTATTTTGGAATTATTCATCATCAGATAATGTTTCTATGGTGGTCTTTATTGGGGCATATTTTGTGCACTAGGACAAGTGTTACAAAAATATAAGGGGTGCAGGATGGTTAATAGTATTGTGAGGCACTGCTAAGACAATTTCTAAATTTATGAAGCGATTGGAGGAGTCAGAAAATTCCAGAGTCTTCATATTAACTACATGTAATAGACTACACAGTATTTTACTTAATTTTTTAAATTTGCTATGGACTTTGCGTCTGAAATAAAGATTAAATATTGCTACCATTCTTACAATGTAATAAACCTGTAAGTCTTATTGAGGCTATTTTATTTGACTTGTCTGTGTGCTGTTCCTGTTGGAGGTGATCCAGACGAACCTGACCAATGCTGGTGAAGACCGGACTCCTGCACTTCTGTCATCTGACTTTTTATACAACACAACTTAATAAGCACTTATTCATGTGCTTTACTGAAATGTTATTTTTATGTACTATACATTATGAAACATATTTTTACATCATACTTTTCACATATGAGGTCACTGTTTGCACGCAAGTAAAAATGAACAATACATGGCCTTGGTGCACTTATTTCGTTCTTATTTAAGGCCATTTTTAAACACTCCCAGCGAAAGTTAAAGGCTGAAGTTAGGCTGTGTTTATTTTTTTCAACTCCTGGTTGATACTACCTTTAGTAGTTATTTAGTGAGAGTAAGTTTTTTATAAAATCAGATTTATGTTAAATGATGGAGACAATGTCTGAATATTATTACTTGTAGTACTGATATAGTGTGGCTGAAGATGTCTGTGGAGATTCTCAGTCATCTAGGTCATCTTGAAGAAAAAGTTAAACCAAAAGAATCTGAACTCTTGATGGAGGGGTTTGACCTGAAACTAAACCTGATGGGACCAGGCTGTTCTGGTCTCATAGTCGTTAGCTATGAAAGGACAGGGTGACTCCTGATGTAAGAGTCATTATAGGCTCAGGAGCATTGTTAGTGTCACTGTTCCATTCAGGTGTTTGAGGTGGAGGTGTACTGCAGATTCAGGTTCACCAGGATTGGCTCTTCTGTGCTGATACATCCTCTTGTGATGCCATTGTTTAGTTTCTCCAACATAACTGTCTCTGCACTCTTTGCTACAGTAAACCGTATAAACCACATTGATTTGTTTGTGCGAGGGATCTTGTTTTTAGGATGGACCAGTTTTTTTATACAGAGTATTCACTGATTTAAAGTGGACTGGATTGGTGTGTTTGTAGAAAATCTGTTTATGTTTATAAGATAAACCTGACACATAAGGACAACTATACTCTTCCCTTTGGTTCCTGGTACCTGTCTGTGTGGTTTCTGTGTCTTCTTGGTTGTGTTGAATGTCCCTCTAAGGTATCCATAGTCCCTCAGGGCTTTACGAATGTGTTGTTCTTGTTTTTGTTTACTTTCTGAGGTTGTGGGCACCTCTTGTGCTCTGTGCTGAAGAGTCCTGATGACTCCCAGCATGTACTGCAGAGGGTGGTGGGAATAAAATATTAAATATGAACCTTCTACAACTTTTTTTCTCCTAAATGTATTTTAAGTACATTTATATATATACATACATCCAGTTCTGGGTGACTGGGTGTCCTGATTCTTCTGTGTCAGGACATTCCTTTTCAATGCCCCTAAAATAAATCACAATAACCAAGTTAGTAGTAAAGTTACGCCACATTTTCAACCTAATAAACCATTGTTATATCCAAAAAGGTTAGTTAGTAAAAGGTAAAAACTGCATATATAGCTTTATGATTTATTTATATAATCAAGTAATGTTTACAAGCTATAAGCTATACACTATGGCCCAAACGCAGTTCTCATTCTTGTCCCACTGCCTTCCCCTTCCTTAAGCTATTTGCTCAGTTTATCATTTGAATAGTGATTGATAAGATTAGATAAATAAAAAAAAGAATGAAGCCCCTTCTTTAATGCAAATTTAATCTAAAAACACGTGCAAATTTTATGCCTGAATTTCACGCATAAAAGGTCTGTATGGTTTTGATCGAGCCATCAATCATTTTACTTGACAAATTGTAATGGCAGACCAAAGGCCCCAAATGCACGACACCAGGTTCAGACTATTAAGCTGTGTAATCTTTATTGATACACAAGGTAGCAAATAGTAGTGGATTAACCGGATGTGTTTGGTCAGATTCGAAGGATGGCCGACTACACACTGCGAGGAGCTGGTATGGGGGTGAGGACAGAACACTCAGGTTGCCGAAACAGGTAGTAGAATCAGGGAACTGGATCGGTTTAGCAGAAACAGTCGATGGTACCAGGTTAGCAGGAACAGGTAGAAGGATCAGGTAACTGGAACGGGTGAACTGGACGGGGTGAGTAGAATCAAGTACGCTGGATGTGTTCATCTGGAGTCAGTAAAACAATCTGGCAACAGGACATGTGTGTTGCGCTTATATGTCAACCTGATTGTAATGGTTGAAAGGTGTGCAGCATGGGAGTGGCTGGTTGCTCAGGTGACCTAATGAGCAGCCATGACAAGAAATAAATAAAAATAATAAGAAATAAAGCTCTACAATAGCATCTATACATTTGTTTTGTCATTTTATAACACTATATGGCAAACATTTCCTTGATTCCTGGGGAATCAAATTGGTTTCATTAGTAAAGTGAAAATTAAGGGGAAATGGAAAGCAGGTGAATTAAATTGGTAGCCTGGTTCTACCAGACTCTCGTACATTTCATTTGTACAGAGAGTCTGGCCTCGCTCCATTGACAAGCGTTTACTTCCTTGTATGCGGGAACTCTGTTGAAGTTTAAAACTATTGGATCTGCCCAGAGTCAGTCAGGATCTGCCATAGCCAATCGCTAACGTGTGTTCGTGACGTATGTCATGCGCCGAAACCGACCGGAAACAACAAGTCACTCCCTCTGTTCGCTGATTGGTCCTACAAAAAATTGATTTCTGGAAACCTAAGAATATACAGCGATCCCAGACTAAGTACTAAAGCGAAATGAGATTGAGCGGAAGTACGTAGGAGGGCGGAGCCAGGCTATTAAATTGGGCCTTTATCAGAAAATCCTATATACTGTTGCCTATAAAGCTAAGAAGAAAATTTGCATTGTATTATCAAAGGAACCAAAATTGGTCCATGTTGCCAAGATGATGATTGAAGGCCAAGGGTATGCACCCGGAAAAGTTTGTTAGTGGGCGCATGGCATTCCAAGCAGAAAAAGGCTAGCCAACCCTCCATCCCAAGGCATGGTTGGGTGTAGGCGCTCCCCCCGAATGAGCCCTCCCCAAGGTCAGGCTGGGATGAGGCCACAGGCTTCCCTCAGCCAGGGGCCCCGCCCCCTGGTCCTGCGCCCCCACAGGAGGGGTTGATGTGCGGGGTAGGCACACCCTGCACGAGCAGTTGGGGGGATGGGACCTGCAGGTAAAGGGGACTAGGGTTCTCACTGTTGTTTATGCTTATGGGCCAAATGGCAATGCAGAGTACCCGGCCTTCTTGGAGTTTCTAGGAGGGTTGTTGGAAAGTGCTCCGACAGGGGACTCGTTGTTCTACTGGGGGACTTCAAAGCTTATGTGGGCAGCGACAGTGACACTTGTGCCTGTCGTGGCGGCGATCCCCGAACCCGGTGGTGGACACCGAAAGTAAGGGATGCCGTCGAGCTAAAGAAGGAGACCTATCGAGCCTGGTTGGCTTGTGGGACTCCTGAGGCAGCTGATGGGTACCGGCAGGCCAAGCGGGCTGCAGCCCGGGTGGTTGTGGAGGCAAAAACTCGGGCCTGGGAGGAGTTTGGTGAGGCCATGGAAAAGGACTATCGATCAGCCTCAAAGAAATTCTGGCAAACCGTCCGGCTTTTCAGGAGGTGGAAGCAGTGCCCTGCCAACACTGTTTACAGTGGAGGTGGGAATCTGTTGACTTCAACTGGGGATATTGTTGGACGGTGGAAGGAATACTTCGAGGATCTCCTCAACCCCACCGACATGTTTTCCACTGAGGAAGCAGAGGCCAAGGGTTCAGAGGTGGACTCGTCCATCACCCAAGCTGAAGTCACTGAGGTAGTTGGGAAGCTCCTCGTAAACGTATTGGAGTAATTTTCCGGTTTAGGTAGGGTTGCTGAGAAAATTGAAAGATTGGCTGAGGAGTGTTTGAGGAGCAGTTGGGGAGCAGCTTAGCAGAATTGTTGTTGAGGTGTGGCCCTGCTCTCAAACCATAGTTAATCCATTAACGTCACCTTCCCACACGTATTCCCTATTGGGCCATTATTGTCAGCCAATGTGGGCTCCTCATGTGGTGCCTATGTAAATCAAACTACACTCACCTAAAGAAGTGTTAGGAACACCTGTTCAATTTCTCATAAAAGCAAGATTCTATTCAACCAATCACATGGCAGTTGCTTCAGTGCATTTAGGGTTGTGGTCCTGGTCAAGACAATCTCCTGAACTCCAAACTGAATGTCAGAATGGGAAAGAAAGGTGATTTATGCAATTTTGAGCATTGCGTGGTTGTTGGTGCCAGACGGGCCGGTCTGACTATTTTACAATCTGCTCAGTTACTGGGATTTTTACGCACAAAGAATAGGGTTTACAAAGAATAGTGTGAAAGGGGAAAAACATCCAGTATAAGTCAGTCCTGTGGGCAAAAATGCCTCTAGGATGCTAGAGCTATTCTATCAATATGGGCCAACAATTTTAAAGAATGCTTTCAGCACCTTGTTGAATCAGTGTCACATAGAATTAAGGCAGTTCTGAAGGCAAAAGGGGTGAAACAGCTTTAGAAATTCCGAGGCACGGACTTCGGTTTGGCATCCGATGGAGTGAGACGGGAGGATTTGGGCGCTCACTTAAACACTAATATGCCTCCAAAACCCAAGCCTGCACATGATTCAGTACCGCCGTGGGCGCGGCCTGTTCCTGGGGCTGCGTCCTCGGACTCCGCGCCCCCCTCTCTCCGGGGCGGTGCCGCTGGCCTCCCGGGCATGTCGCCAGAGGATTTTAGGGCTGAATTGCGGTCTGCCCTTCAAGAACAAATGACCGATTTTAAGAAAGAGCTCCTGTTTGCTATGGCTGATAGTATGAGACAATTCCAATCAGAACTGCTGAGTGTAAAGACGGAGCTAAGTGCTAGCTTATCTGCTATCAACACGGTCACCACATTAAAGAATACCTTAAGTAACATAGAAGGCTCTTTATCGGCCTGCACGGATAATGTGACCTCTCTTCAAACTAAAATGGAGAGACTTTCAGCCCAGTGTAATTCTCTAGAGAATAAATGTGAAGACCTAGAGGCGAGGTCCCGCCGCAATAACATACGAATTATAGGGCTTCCAGAGGACCAGGGCCCGATCACTGCGCTCATGGTCTCCGCCATGCTTAAGGAGGCCTTCGATCTTGCTGAAGAGCCTGTTGTGGACCGCGCACATCGCTCTTTACAACCTAAACCTAAACCCGGCGAACATCCCCGGCCTATTATTGCAAGATTACATTACTATGCAGATTGTGTGGACATTTTAAGGCGAGCCAGAACTCAGCAACGGGTCAAGATCAAAGACACATCCATCTCTGTTTTTCTTGACCTGACAACAAAAATTGCTAAAGCCCGGGCTGCTTGCAACAACATCAGCCGCCAGCATCGGGAAATTCCAAATGTGCGTTATGGTCTCCTGTATCCAGCCCGTCTTCGGATAACAAGTGGAGATGTCACAAGGGAGTTCACATCACCAGGGGAGGCCAGCGTCTTCATAAAAACTCTTAAATAGTTTGCCTGTTGGCATATTAACCAACTGATGAAGCAAATGTATATGTTCACACGTGTTCCTTATCTTATTATTTGTAATTAGTATTTTATAAATGCCCTGTAATTGATATGTAAATATTAGTACTTTGCAGGAGCCCTGTTTGAGTTTATTGCACCAGGAAGGTTACCGTTGGGCCTAAAGCCTGAAGTTGGGACTGTTCCTCCAAGTTTGTGTTTGGTGTTTAATGTTTTACTTATTTGTTGCTTATTTTTTACATTGTGCATATCTGTTTATTTTCTCTTTTTCTTTTCATCCTCGAGGGGCGGGGTGGAGACTGTGGCTGATCTCACTATTTTTCATATTTACCTCAAATGACCAACAATATGAATCGTTCTGTGAAATTTCTCAGTTGGAATATTAAAGGCTTGGGCGGTGCAATTAAGCAGTCGAGGGTGTTCTCACATTTGAAACGGTTAAAGCCTGATGTTGTTTTTTTACAGGAAACCCATATGAGAACTAAAGATCAAGTCAGACTGAAATGTCCCTGGGTTGCTGAAGTGTTCCATTCTAGTTTCAACTCTAAGGCCAGAGGGGTTGCTATCCTGATTGGTAAATCATCTCCATTCACACTGTCCAAAATGATCTTGGATAAGGAGGGAAGGTATTTGATTATTTTAGGGACTCTATTTCATATTCCTGTTTTAATGGTAAATGTCTATGCATGCTCCAAATTTTAACTGCCCTGCCTTCATGAATAAGCTATTTGAAAACTTACCTTCTCTGAATGATCATTGTCTGATTTATGGAGGAGATATGAACTGTGCTATAGATCATCAAATTGACCGTTCTAAACCAGGTTCTACTCAATCATTAATGGCTAAAACTCTAAGCGATTTTATGAGCGGTAACGGTTGTGTTGACCCCTGGAGATTCTGTAATCCTACAGGCAGACAATACTCTTTTTACTCACATGTACATCAAACTTTCTCCCACATAGATTATTACTTTATAGATGCAAATTTAATGCCTAAAGTAACCGATGTTACATATCACCCTATTATTATATCAGACCATGCTCCTGTGTCTATAGACATTCAACTTTCACAAGGACCTCGATATCCCACCCAATGGAGATTTAATACATTATTATTAGCAGATGGTAAATTCCATGAATTCATTACAAATGTGATTGATGATTTCATCATTCTTAATCAGTCTGAATCAGAACCAATTTCAGCTGCACTGTTGTGGGAATCTTTAAAAGCCTATTTACGAGGCCAGATCATCTTGTATTCTGCACAGTTGGGGAAATTACGTGCATCAACTTTTCAAAGGATCTCTTCTGATCTAGCCACTGTAGATCAACAATTGGCAACAGCTCCGTCAGACGATCTTCTAAAGAGACGGACTGCTTTAAAAACGGAGCTAGATCTAGTCACAACAACTGAAGCTGAACGTCTTTTGTTGCACTCACGCTCTAAATATTATGAACATGGTGATAAGTCAGGAAGATTACTGGCTCATCAGTTACGTCGACAAGCAGCTTCTCGTTTAATTCCTCGCATTAAAGATGAGTCAGGTGTGCGGCTAGAGGAACCAGCTTTAGTTAATTCGGTTTTTGCATCTTTTTACACATTGCTGTATAGCTCTGAACTCACATCAGATCTAACAGATATGCATAATTTTTAGGTGACCTTGATTTCCCCAGTATGTGGCCAGAGGTGGTTACTGAATTAGACTCAGTTTTGACAACACAGGAACTTTCCCTGGCCTTAAGTAACATGCAAAGTAATAAGGCACCAGGTCCAGATGGGTTTCCGGTTGAGTTTTTTTATATCATTTTCAGCCAAACTTATCCCATTACTGCATTCTGTGTACATTGAGGCACTTTCACAGGACTCTTTTCCCCCTACGTTGAGACAATCCTCCATTAGTCTCCTTTTAAAAAAGAACAAGGACCCGGAACTTTGTACATCCTATAGGCCTATATCTTTAATGAATGTTGACACTAAAATACTTGCAAAAGCCCTAGCCCACCATCTAGAAAAGGTGCTTCCAACTATTATTTCTAAGGAGCAGACTGGATTTATTAAAAGGCGCCAACTCTACTTAATGTAATATATTCTAAAGAAACTACAATAACACCTGAGGTAGTGATATCGATTGACGCAGAAAAGGCGTTCGACAGAGTTGAATGGAATTATCTGTTTGCAGTCTTGACAAAATTTGGATTTGGCACAGGGTTTATATCATGGATTCGACTCCTATACACATTACCATGCGCAAGTATAATCACTAATAATGTTAAGTCAGATTATTTCTTCTTGAATAGAGGCTGCAGGCAGGGCTGTCCCCTGTCCCCTCTTTTATTTGCTCTTGCGATAGAGCCGTTGTCTATCTATCTGAGGTCCTCTTCTATTTTTAAAGGTATTTCCCGGTTGCGTACAGAGTTCAAACTTTCACTATATGCAGATGACTTATTAATGTATATTTCAAACCCTGTAGATTCATGTCCCGCTATCCTATCTTTCTTTCGCAGATTTGGCCTGTTCTCAGGGTACAGGATTAACGTATCTAAAAGGTAATGCTTCCCTGTCAATAAACTAGCAACACAGCTCTCTCAATCCGACATTCCTTTTAAACTAAGCCCCTCTGGGTTTCGATATTTGGGGGTCAATATCATAGACATACATAAGAAAGGCTAGATGTCTCACGGCGCAGTCTCCGGCATCACCGGCGGCCATCTTGAAACAGGCAAGCTTCCTATCGGACTCCATGGTACCTGATGTAAGGTGAGTGATCTGCACGAACATAAATACTTTTATCTCGCTGAAATCTTGACGGATTTACAAAATGTTTGATTTCTTACAAACGTTAATAATGTGGCTATAATTCTGGATGCGTGAACATGTTGAAATTGCAGCTTTTCTTTTGAAAGACGACTTAATCGTGCAGCATAGTTGTGTATCACGGCTAACGTTACCTGTGCAAGTTATCAAGGCTGAGACCACCATCGAGCTGTTCAGTTATAGTTTTACTGACACCAATAACGATTTTATGACAACTATTTTTTTTATCTAAATTACAGTCATTGTGAATGTGGTTGTAGTTATTAGCTGGCTTTGAGTGAGACCTAACGTTAGTAGTTACAGGTTAGCTGCTACCCAGCAATTTTACATCAGTGGGAGAGGCAGAATTGCTCTTTCTTTTCAATATAACTTAAGTTGCACATGATTTCCAATCGGTTTGGTTTGTTAAAAACATCTTATTATTTTTATTTTTTGTAAAATGTGTTTTCTGAAGACATGCACATTAACCTAACCTAAGACATACACAGTACCTGGAAGTGTCACAAACCATTTTGAGTATATAGAAAAATGCCTGTATTTGTATCTGTTTGCCGAATTTATCACCACTGATACAGTCTGAACTGTATGATAATGTCATGCAACTTAATTTATACGGAAAGATCATTCAGGGGTGGCTAGTTCTAGTGTTTTTTTTTTTTTTTAAGCATAAAACATTTTTAAAGCATGTAGTGAATATCTGTGTACTATACTCCATATATCTTTTTTGTTTTAAGGTGGCTGGAATAACAACCCTAATGCCAGTTTAAGTACATCTTCAGGAAGCTGATGGCCCGGTGTGGGGTTGTTAAACCATGCAGAGGCAATGTGACAGCACAGGATGACACAGAGTCCCTACCAGCTGTCATTGTCACCTCTACAAGCCTGTCAGCTGTAGATATGTCCTCTGCAACAAATGAATAAATAGACTTTTGTGTAATTATTCCATATTTTGTGTAGTAATTCTATATCAGAACCCCTGATATACAATCCAAATAGTCTACAAGAAACTTCAGAGTGTTACCAAGAGGTTACCACACAGTAAGCCTTTATTATGTAGCCTATGTCTATGTTTTGGGTAACCAAAAGTCCTATGGGGAGTTTCGATAGGGCATTTTACAAAACGCATGAGCATACCTTGGCAAATCAATGGTCTAAAGTACTCATATTTCATTCTATATTGATCTGCTTTTGTACACAGCTTTACAAGACCTGGTGCTTGGGCTCAGTTGTGTTTCTAAAGTCATATCAAGAGACCTAGAAGCTGAAATGTGGTCAGTTGAGATGCTTGTTATCCAACTGAAAGAAAAACAATATTCTAGCCTCTATAACTCTGTGCAAGTACTTCACATAATTATTCTGATTGTTTCCTAAGAAACTACAGGGTCTCAGTTTTCTAAAGAGGTCAGGCATTTGATGGTAGGCAAAAATAGCTGGGAACAGTGATCTCTGAAGTAGGCGCAGTGCAATGTCAAGGGGAAAAGCCTAGTAAATGGCCCAATCCTCAAGAAGTTAAAATAAACATAATAATTCAAATTATTTTATTATAATATTAACATTATAAAAGTGTGTGTGTGTGTATATATATATATATATATATATATATATATATATATATATATATATATATATATATATTCATTCATTCATTCATTCCTTGGGCGTGTGTATATTCATTGCATCTCTATGTTCTGTTCAATGTTATTTTCATATGGAAGTCCATGGTTATAATTATTCATAAGTATGCAGTGTCATAAGTATATCTCTGACGTTTATAACAAACTAGACTGTTTAAAAATCGGTAGAAAATTTAGCAAGTTATGGTTATTTAAAAAGTACATGCACCATTAAAACACAATGTTACGAGTGAGCAAGCTGCCTGTGACAAGATGGCCGCCAGTTGCGGACGTCGACCTCCATGGCCGACAGCGCGACGAGACATCTAGCCTTTCTTATGTATGTCTATGGTCAATATAGCCAGGACCTTTAAGTCCCTCTACTCTGCAAATTTTTCTACCCTCCTCACTGACGTAAAGGCAGATTTTCAGAGATGGAGTGCTCTCCCTCTTCTTTGATAGGTAGAATTAATGTGATTCAAATGAATGTCCTACCAAAATATTTGTTTTTATTTCAATGTCTACCTATCTTTTTACCAAAAAGCTTTTTCAAGTCCATAGACAAGACCATTTCTCATTTTTTTTGTTGAATGGCAGGACACCTAGGATTGGTCAAAAAGTACTCCAAAATTGTTTAATGGTGGTCTCTCTCTACCAACTTTCCATCTTTACTACTGGGCAGTGAATATTAATTTAATTACATTTTGGTCTAAATCTAGTGATCTGCCCTGCCGTCAATTGGAAGCACAGTCATGTCCATCATCCTCTTTACTTGCTTTGCTGACCGATTCAGTCACAGTCAGCCCCTCTGGCCTTACCTGCAACCCAGTTGTTATCAACACTCTTAAGACATGGTTCCAGTTTAGGAAACACTTTAAATATAGTCAGGTTTCTTTGATAACTCCACTGCAGAAAAATCATTTGTTCAAACCTGCACTTACTGATCCTGTTTTTGCCTTATGGCAGGATAAGGGACTAAAATGTTTTAAAGATTTCTATAGAGATTTCTATAGAGTGTTCTGTTCATTTACAGAGTTGGCTGGTGAATACAACCTCCCATCCACCCATCTATTCAGATACTTCCAGGTGAGAAGATGTGCTAAGTCCCTGTCTCCATCTTTCCCTCACCTCCCTCATAAACAAGAGTTGGATGAACTTTTATAGTTAAATCCCTCCCAGAAATCTCTTATTTCAAAAATCTATAACACCATTCAATCCTATGATGGTATTGCGACCATTAAAACAAGGGAGGCTTGGGAGCGTGAACTAGGAATAACTTATGATGATGAACAGTGGTGGGATTCCAGCTTGAGAGTGATCCACAGGAGCACCATTTGTGCCCGTCTTACCCTAATACAGTTTAAAGTGCTGTTTGGATGTCACTTCTCAAAAACAAGACTGTCGCAGATGTTTCCTAGTACACTGGATGTTTGTGATAGATGTGCTGGATCACCTTGTAATCTTACCCACATGTTCTTCTTCTGCCCAGCCCTTTCAAATTTCTGGCTCAGTTATTTTCACATTATGTCTAAGGTTCTCTCAGTGTCAGTCTGTGTCTCTCCACACATAGCCATTTTTGGCCTTCCTGAGGAATACACACAGTATTCATCAGCACAGTTGAAGGTTCTTGCTTTTACCTCCCTAATTGCCAGACGTCACCTCCTCCTACACTGGAAGTCAACAACAGCCCCTTCCAACACTCAGTGGCTCCATGAAGTCATGTCATTTTTGAAAGTTGAGAGGATCAGATACTCCAGGAGTGGTTGCCTGAGTAAGTTTGGAGGCAAGTGGCAGCCGCTCCTGGAACTGTTTCAAACTTTATGATGCGGCAGTCTTCACCCCCCCCCACCCACCCCCTTTTTTTTTTCTTTTTTTTAACTTAATTTAATTTTTTTGTTTTTTAATATATTTTTATTTAATTTTATTTATATATATGTATGTGTATATGTATGTATATATAGTTCTTCCTTTCTTTTGTGTTCTTGTTTTATTGAAAAAAATGTTAAAAGATAATTAACAGATTAATAAAAAAAAAAAAAAAAAAAAAAGAAAGTCCGAGGCACAGAAATTTTTTTTTCAGGTTTGCCATCGGGGATTGGTGTCAAAGACAACTGGCTCATTCCTGCTCCCTCATGCCAGGAGGCCGTGGAGCATACAGATGTCACATCTTGAAGCTTGGGTTCGTGGTGAACCAGGCCAAGAGCTCGTTGTTACCAGCTCAACAGTTGACGTACCTGGGACCTTGGGCCGGTTCGCAGTGGGCGGGGCCTGGGAGTCACCACTATCCCATATCAATGCTTCAGCACTTTGACCCCAGCTTGAATCGAGATCACGTGATGGTCAGGTTGGACAACACGACAGTTGTAGCCTACCTGAACAGGCAGGGAGGGACCAGGTCACAACTCCATCATGCGTTGAGTGTCCCAGGCATGTGCCTGGGACACTCAACGCAGGGGCAGACAGGATGTCCATGGCTGGCCCTCTACATGACAAATGGGTCTTAGTGCACAAGGTCGCACGTCAGATTTGGCGCCAGTTTTGTCAGCTTATGGCCGACCTATTCGCAAGTGCAGAGAACGCACAGTGCCCACTTTGGTTCTCGCTCAGGTCGTCAGACAACCCACCGCTAGGGGTGGACGCGCTGGCTCAGGAGTCGTGGCCCATAGGCCTCCTCTATGCCTTCCCGCCACTACGCCTATTGGCCCCTCTGCTTCACAGGGTGAGGTCGCAGGGCCTTCACATCCTGGTGGTGGCGTCGGACAGTCCAGGTGTGGGAACAGGACGCTGGACCGCTGTAGCTGCTCTGTCAATGTAGTCTGGCAGTGTTTGCGGAAGCCATCACAACTGTCATGTCCCAACCTCGTGTGTGTGTTGTATGTTTTGTAGTTAACTTCCTGTGTCTTATTGAAGTGTCTCACCCCTGCCTGTATGTCAGATTGACTTCCTGCCCTTGTGTCTTTCCCTCTTTTGTGATTGCCTGCTCCGCCCTTAATGTGCTCCACCTGTGTCTCATTGTGTTCCCTTTATAGTCTGTGTGCTTTCCCCTGTCCGGTGCTGGATTGTATCCTCAAGTTGTATTCTCAAGTTTGTTTTTTCCTTGTGTTTGAATTAAACCTTTTTAACCATCTCCCTCGTGTGGCTCTGCAAAGTGAGTCTTTTTGCCATTCCTGAAAAGTTGTGTTCCTGACAACCACGGGCTTTGGATGCTTCTCAGCTCGTAGTCACCCTTTAGTTAAGCGATTTCTTCGTGGTGCGAAGTCCTTCAAGACCGCCATTCTGTTGGCACTGTCCTCCGCCAAGAGGGCGGGGACCTGTGTGCCTTGTTGGTTCATCTTTTGTGCATGTCATTCAGTGAGGATGGAAGCCTGGTCCATCTTTGGCCAAACCCAGCCTTTCAGCTGAAGGTTATCACCTCGTCCGTCCAGTCCAGCATTGCTCCTGAGGTTGTTTGTTTCCGTGCCAATCGTTGTGAACCTGTCCAGCTGGGAGTACATTGATCTCCTACGAGCTTTGCCTCGGTAGGTAACCAATAGCGAAGCCCGTAGATGGACTATACACACACTCGTAGAAATTATAGTTACCTAATGTAACTACAGATCTACGAGTGTGTGCGTAGCCCACCTACTTTCAGGCCCAGCTGGACTGCTTCCCTATTTGGAGCTGGTTCGAAGAAGGGGGAGTGTTGGGCGAGGGGGTTTATATAGCCAAGGGAAGCCAGGCTTCCTCATTTTTATAATAAGAGGTTTAGAGGTAAGTTCAGGGTTAACCCTTGGTTTTCAGTATCACAATACCTGTTCAATTTCTATTTATGTAGGTCTTTGGTAACTTGCGCTGAATGGCTAACCTGCGACACGACCATAGAAACACGGGTCACTGACTAATTGGCCAAAAGAAACAAGCGGCAGGTATCATATGGAGGTCTCAGGGAGGAAAGACGCAGCGCTGAGACAGAAACAAATAACAGCATTTGTCATTAATGGCTACTGAATGAATTGAGCCCTTGTAGCATAGTAGGAAAGAAAGATTGTGTTCTTGTTTTGCCTTCAAACTGCGTGTGCCAGTCCAGTTCATCTGTTAATGTTGTGAAGAACTGCAGACAGTTCCTATGTTTTTTGCGCTGTGGGTGCTGATGTGTTTGTTTGGTTGTTGTATGGCTATAACACAAAATACGTTGTTTGAGAGGACCTAATTATTCAATTAATTATACTGTGTTTGCATTATGTGGAATAGTTTCAAAAATATATAAGGTCCCGGGTTAGTTCCAGTTTATTGATGAAAGGAACGAGGGACGATGAAGGAGTTACAAATACGAATTTGCTCTAAATTAGCTCTGCTACAATCGAGAGAGAGGGCTTAAATGTCCTTGACCCCTCCCTCCCACACACACACACACACCATGCCATTGGAAGAAATTGAACAGGAACATTTTCTCAAACAAAGCTTGTCTTGTTCCCATTATTTATTCATGCAAAGCACAAAACATTTTTAAATTGCTCTTTAACCCTTAAAATGCATGCATTCAGTTTGTATGATGATGGTACCACTGATTTTGCAAACTCCATTCCCTACAGAAAAAACATGTACTGAATTGTAGCATACTACTTTGAAGAAAAAAAAAACTAAATAATGCGCAAACTATTCTTGAGTTGACCAGTGAGATTGCATACATTGCAGTCTAAACTTTTGCAAAAGTGTGTGTCCTTAGGTTTCATAAATGGCTCAGAACAATATGATCCCAAACAAGATTTTAATATTAGTATACTAATGTACATTCTACATCATGTTTTAAATAAATATTCCATACTTAAAATGTTACACCTCATCAAATAAAAATATATTTATATATGTATAAAAATTAACAGACAAACAGTAACAACACAAATAGTGGGTAATTAGCGTATGGTTTGTACACTAGCATACAATCAGGAAATATATAGCTGCCACATTGTGTGTTATTGGGAGCCTTTTCACTCTGTAAGCTCCATGTTTTAAACATAGTGAGGAATCCACGTCACGTCCCTAGTCTATATATAGGGTTCAGCATCATTAGCCTTTATCACATTGGCCCAGATAGAACTTGCACATTTGACTGGCTCTTCTCACTTATCTTCTCAAAATGAGGTTTAAACTAAGTGAATTTATCTTTATTCAAATCTTTACTTTATAGAAGAATGTGACTCACCAGTACTGTGTTGCATACTAATACTTTTACATTCACACAATAAACTGAATAAAGAACTATTTCTGTTTTCATGATAAATAATGGAAAACTTTGTATGTGCTAATTTGGAATCATTAGTATTTTAAACATCTTCTCAAAATTGCCATTATACTAGTAGATACTATGGAGTGGTTTTGGACAGTAAAAATCTAGATACAGCATTCAACGGCTGCAGTGTTTTGCTTTGAGGCTACACTGAGACCGAGCTTCCTATGTTGAGGAGAACCACTTGTATCCCACACAGAACTGTTTAAGTCAGGTAGAGTAGCTAATGAGAGTACAACAAAGACTACTGTCCAAAAGCACATCTCAGTTACTGACGTACCCCCGAAACAAAATATCCATCTCTTTCTTTGGTCCAAGAACTAAAAGTCTACAATACAAAAATAGAATTCTTGTTGTCTATTTACATTCTTGGCTTTGCAAATGTAGAAAAGCAACTACATATAAAAATCTAATGCTCAGTAGAAAAGGCCTTATCTTGAGGAGAGAGGGGACATGGAGGTGAGTCTTTGGTCTCAAGATTGTGATGAGTATCGAGTGCGTTTAGTTCTGTGATGGAAGGGGTAGTGGATAAAGTCAAATGGCCGGAGCTGGTGTTGCTGACCCTTGGGCAGTCTCTTCATAAAGTGGACTTCACGCTGGTGCTGACGCGTCCGTGAGCCTTTTCGGGGTCGGCCTCTCCGAGTAAAGGCCATGTACCAGCTCTCATATTGTGCATTTCTCAGTGCTGTGTAGTTGTTCTCCAGCACAATCTCAGTGAAGATGCAATCTCGACCCTGGCCATTTTTCTAAAAACAATGACAAAAATACCATGAGTACAGATGCCCCTGCGTGGCTCACTCACAGCTTGTCTACCTACCTAAAATAACATAAATAAATAAAATGTGCATGAGTTATAACAACAGAGTGGTGACAAGCTTCTCACATACTCAAACCAGAGAGCACCCATAATAATTCTGCTGCTTGTGTTTTTTTTTTTTTTTCCTATGTCAAGCTCAAACAACCATAAGGCAAAAAAAAACACCATGAGGGGCCACACTTGAAAAGGCTTGAAAAGATTCTCTATATATATTTTACTGCATGTGCACCCTTCTTCTTCACTTTTTGCATTTGACCACTTGAGAGTTAACGAGTAATCAATATCTTAGGCCCATGATATTATTTGGGCATGTAGGTGGCTATCTTTATGTTAGTTGTTTTTGTATGTAAATCTTCAAAATAATGCATTTTAGGGTGGCTTGTTATTAAAAGAGCTGTGTGTTGGTAAAGCAACTCAGAAGTGCAAAAGAAGAACGCCACTGTAAATTGCACTTTTCTGAACTAAACTAAATCTGCTGTTAAAAATAGACTTGACACACACAAAAACACAGGGCCAGGATTTGCGAGGGCAAGGCTGAGACATGGCCAGCTCCAGGCAGATGGTGGCCCAGGCAGGGAGGCACTGTGTGTGGTTAAGTCACTGACAAAATGTAAAGGCCCTATGCAGTTATTTGGGATTCAAGACTTACAGTGTAATGCTCTATTGAAATATATTGTTAAATTATTAAAAATGTCAAGTCATGTCATGTCATGTCAATGTAAAGTACTACCCAGGGGCAGTAGCTCAGTGGGTAGAGCAGTCGCTTTCAACCGAAGGTAGGTGGTTCGATTCCTGCTCTCCCCACAGTTCATACTGTCATTGTGTCCTTGGGCAAGACACTTAACCCACCTTGCCTCCAGTGGCTGTGACACTGGTAATTACTGTAGAACAATGTAAGTCGCTTTGGATAAAAGCGTCTGCTAAATGAATAAATGAAAATGTAAATGTACTAAGAAAAAACAACAACCTCCCCCCCCAAGAATTTATAAAAACAAAACAAAAACAAACAAAAGTCAAATACTGACTAAACTATACATTAAAACAATACATAAATAAATACAAATAAAATAAATAAGAAGGAAACAAGAAATCCTCCAGCCATCTGTGTCTTAATTATATAACTTCCCGCATGCTCACCTTGCCAATGAGTTTGCCCCTCTTGTTCATGCAGATGTAGAAGCCTGTTTCTGCTCCTTTGATTCTCACCCGGCTCCCAAATGTGTCCGTCTCAACTATAAGTTTGGCTAAATACACAAAAGTGGGCATTAGATTTAAAAAAAAGTCTGAACCCAAACTTCTGAGTTAAACTGGCTCCTGGGGTATAAATTCAATACATCACATACAGGGTTATGCTTAAGCATTCTCGTTATCCGAGGAGAAAGTAAAAAAACGAATACACAATACCCCAATATTATTGTGTCAAAATTCAATGTGACATTTTACACACAACAAATCACAAAGATTTTTCAAAAATCCTTACCATGCACATCCCCGTCCTCGGCCATGGCGTTGATCTTTTTGTTGGGCAGCACCTGGACGTGCTTGGCGCTGGTGCGGCTGTAGAGCTGGTAGATGCGGATGAGTCTTCGGCTCACGCGGTCCGTCACTCGGCTCTGCTCGCTCACATGCTGCGTGAAATTAGGCGGGGACTGATTGGTTACCTGTCAAGAATTGGACGGCACTGCATGAGTATCTGTTCTAACGCAACGCGCGCTCACACCAGCTGTAACCTGTGCAAAGACCAGGCTGTGTTGTAGGCATGAGTAGTTTTTGATTGTTCAAGACTTCGTAGTGCCATCCCAAACTGTATCGCCTTCTTCTACATATCAGTTACCACGTTATCTGAGTGAATTTATTGATAACACATTGAATACACACCAAATTTGAAAACTTGCATGTGCAAATGCCTCTTTCTTGACTTGTACTCTGATCTGGATTAAATTAATTTTAATAACACAGAGACACAGGTTGTTCATAAAGTTCTTACCTGTGCGTAGTAGCAGAATGTCAGGATATGCACCAATCTGCGGACAAGACAAAAACGGCGTTAGTCAGGTGCTAACGCACAGCCCTAAAGCAAATGCATCCGGACCAGTCCGGGAGTTGTGCGTCTGCGTCACTTACAGGTGTCCAAAAGTGTGTGGGTGGGCCATAATCTTGTACTCCTTCAAGCGCAATCCTAGACACGCTAGCAAAGCAGATAACTTCCCACAGAATTTCAGCAAAAATGCTCTGGGTCCACCCGATTAAGACTCCGCACCCCACAGTCCATCACAGTCTGTCTTCTCCGCTCAAGTCCGTTTTAAGGTCTTGTCCTACCTTAGAACGTGTCCAGGTGCTATAGTCCGTGTGCAGTGAATGTCTCTGAGTAGGATATAGCCTGTGCGCTTTAGCTCCGTTGTGCGCACTCGCCTCTATCCTCTCACATCTACTCCCGCGTCAGGCTCATACCCCGTTAAAATGGTAGGTCGCTGCACTAAGAACAGGCCCCCTTTTCCTATAGAACAAAAGATGACACCCCCGCCCTCCCTCCCTCTCTGCATCCACACCAGTCTCAGTCTTTACCTGTGGCTCGGAGTCGAGATGTGCGCCTGGGGCCAGAAACACACTACATCACATCAGATATTTATTAGTCTACCGCATCTTACTTGGCCTTCTCCCTTGGCTCCGGTTTAGCCGTCGCTGGTGACTGTTGGATGGACATTAATATATAATGTCCGTGTAGGCTAATGTGTATAATTTATTTCAGATTGATACAACAACAGAAGGCTGAAATGATTTAAACCAAATTTGACTTGAATTGACATAGATTGACACTAAATTGGCTAATTTATTGGGCCTATAAGATAGATGAGTGCGCCATTAATTAGTCAGCAGTATCGATCATAAACAGATAATCACTGCACGCAAGGGAGTTTTATTTTTTACAGTACAGTGCTGCACCAAAATTACAAAGGCATATCTGCAATTAGAATGAAAGGGGAAATACACACATTCAATTCTTAAGTCTTCTGAAACAAAAACAGTGCAGATACGTTTGAATGGTCATATCAAATGCTCACTATAGAGCCAAACAATTGACTTGGGACATGGTTTTATATCACATTCATGTTCCATTAGCTGGAGCACTTACTGAGTTCCATTTGGAATTTAAGTTATGTTTGTTAAATAATGTCCCAGGTTATATGTAAGACAGACTGTTTACACTCTGCAGTTCAGTAAGGTCCAGTACAGCATGTTACTTGATGTGTTTTCACTATTGAATATGGCATGAAAGTTTCCCAAAAGAGAGTGCAGCTGGTTCTAAAAAGTGGTGCTGACCGCACTGTTTAGAGAATCTCCATTCGGGCAAAATCTGGAATTAAAAGGGAAACACAAAACAGCCACATTGTCTCTAACAGAGGATTTTTATGTCATTAACAACTCTATGCAAAGAAGGAAGAAAACAAAATGCAATACCTATCCGAATACAACATAATGAACAGCTGTGAAATAGTATAAAGAAAGAGTAAGAGATCTCATTCAAATTTAAAGAATCTGAAAGATATTGTTTTAAAATGCAGTAATAGCAGAAACGTTTGAATGTAACCTCCATTTTATTGCCCTGATGGTAAGGCCAATATCCTTGACTGGGGGAGCAATGAGTTTGTGCTATCCACTATATATACACACAATCATTGGTGGAAATGGGTTGAAGTGCCTCTGGTAAGCTGCTTCAGAAGTGACTGCAGTTAAGCATGTGTGTGAAGAGCTGCAGGTAGCTGCCACACTGCACTGAGCCCAGAGCTACCTGCCCTCCCCTTAACCCTAGGAGCCTTGCATCCATCAGCAGCTCCACGGGGGGCAGCACCCACCCCCTCAAATGTTCCTTTCATTCAAAACTTCTGCAGCACCACCATATTCACTCAAAAAAAAGTTTGAAACATATCTTACATAATGAGTTTGTGTACAACCTTATGAGTTCCCAAGAGATAGAATGAATGAGTAAAACTGTAAAAGGAAAAACAAACAAAAAAAACAAAACAGGAATTCCTCCATATAATATTTAGTTTTTTAAAACCCACAAAAAAGCTAAATGAGTCAAAATTGCAATTGTGTTTTCTTACAATACATGGTAAAATCTGTACTTTATAGACATAATGTTAACTCTTAAGTTAACATTAACTTATTTAAAATGTTATAATGATGTCTCTATACATATGTGATCAAACCACAGCTGCTCATATCTGACCTACTACATTCTTCTTAAAATTTCTGTGATGTTGGTGTAATATTTTGTAATGCAAACGAGTGTCATGTGTAGGGCGCAGTGGCTCAGAGCGGTTGTCCTTAGCCCTGAAAGTTGGTGGTTCGGTTCCCAGCTGTAACACTGGTAGGTGAATGGAAGCTTAATGTGAAGCACTTTGGTGGAAAAGCGCTAAATAAAAATCAATGCCAATGCCATGTGTGTGACCTGAGCTCATAGCCAGCCTCCTTCTCATTATCAACATTTACATTTTTACATTTATTCATTTAGCAGACGCTTTTATCCAAAGCGACTTACATTGTTCTACTGTAATTACCAGTGTTACAGTCACTGCAGGCAAGCTGGGTTAAGTGCCTTGCCCAGGGACACAACGACAGTATGAACTGTGTGGAGAGCGGGAATCGAACCGCCTACCTTCCGGTTGAAAGATGACTGCTCTACCTACTGAGCTACTGTCGCCCCCAAATATCCATCATCAATCAATAATCAATCAAATAATCATTTCAATACATAGAACTATACGTTTCCCAGAAATTACAGGATTAAAGGATAATCCTTAACAGAACAACAATTCAGACTGACATAAACATGCAATTATAATCTATGGATGAGAGTCAGATTGAGACTATAATTTCTTATGTCTTTGACAGAGTTCACAGCCCTTAGTTGGAATCAAAGCACTTTGTAGTTGCTTTGGAGTCAACACAAAGTGTTTGCAGGGATTAACTAAACTAAATCTAAATACTAAGATCTAAATAACCTATTCCACTTACTGTGATTTTTCTTTGACATCTAATCAATCTTCCATTGCATTCATAAGAAGGAAGAACACACAATTATAAAGTTTATAAAAATGTAAGGAATAGAAAAAACACAATTGCTTGGAGTATTTGTCAAAAACCAAAGTACAACAAGCGACAATTTTACTGTGAATTACAACAAGATTCTTTCCTTTTGGTCTGTCTTCTCCCTCTACATTATTCCTGTCCTGCATGCCAGTATGCTGCCATCTGCCACTACACCCCCACACCCTTGTACACCCCCCACCACCACTTTCCTGCTCTTTAAGGCCAGGTGTAACATTTCTAAACCCAAATTGTGTGCAATTATTTCAAAACTGTATGTGCAAAATACTGTTTTAAAGTCCTGTGTGCTTTTAAAGTGCAAACACGGCAGTAGCTCAGTGGGTAGAGTGGTCGTCCTTCAACCGGAAGGTAGGCGGTTCGATTCTCACTCTCCCCACAGTTCACACTGTCGTTGTGTCCCTGGGCAAGGCACTTAACCCACCTTGCCTCCAGTGGCTGTAACACTGGTAATTACTGTAGAACAATGTAAGTCGCTTTGGATAAAAGCGTCAGCTAAATGAATATAAGTAAAAGTAAACATTCTAAAGTGCTAGAGTGCAGTGTTAAAGTGCTTTCTTGGGTAACAAACTGTCTATTTGTTACAGTCCTGTTTAAAAAGAGGGACCACCACCCCGGTCTGCCAGTAGGGAGGTACTGTCCCCAACCGCCACGCAATGTTGCAAAGGCGTGTCAGCAAAGACAATCCCATAACATCCAGAGGCTTGAGGTACTCGGGGCGGATTCCATCCACCTCCTTTGCCATGCCATGAGAAGCTTCCCAACTACCCTCAGCCTCTGCTTCTTCAGTGGAAGAAATGTCAGAGAGGTTGCATGCGCCCTCAAAACTTGTGGCATTGTGAAGTGATAAAGCTGCATATTTAAGAGTGGCCTTTTATTGTGGCCAGCCTAGACACTTGTTCAATAATCTAGCTCTTTAATCAGCTTCTTGATATGTCACACCTGTGAGGCGGATGGATTATCTCAGCAAAGGAAACTTGCTCCTAACACAGATTTGTGAACAATATTTGCGAGGAAAAGGCCTGTTGTGTAAAGTCTTAGATCTTCGAGTTTAGCTCATGAAAACCAAAACAAGTGCTTAAATCTTTGTTCAGTGTAGTTGTACTAATACTAGATAGTAATAGAGTGTACTTCACAAATTAAATAAAGCTTTACATAGAGAAATTTACAACATCAAACCACATCCCTGTCAAAGACACAGCACCCCACTAGACCCATTGTAAAAGTGCTCAAAGAACTGCAAAAGACGACACAGCGCTTGGTGAACATCCCAAAAACAAAAAGGTTTTCTATTAACTGTATTTTGTAAATGTATATTTCATACATAAACATCAAACACTCCTTTTGTAAAAACTAATCTTGCCAGTGACAACAAATTGATAACTGTCTATGATAAAAAGCCAATAGAAACAGGTCAAACAGTGATCTCACCAATTTAAACAAAATATTTGTTCTAAATCTTCATTCAATATGTTCAATTGGAGGGTGCTTTGCTCAAGGAGTGTTAGGTTCACTGGGCAGATGTAGAAAACTGTGGAACTTTAACTGTATAGTTTATAAAGTAGACAGATTTTATAAGTATAGCTTGTATGTAATAACAACAGCATACTAATGAAAACATACTATTACAACTTCACAGCCCTGTTCTGTACTCTGTTCTCTTCTTCTGTCCCTCTGCTGCACTGGTCCCAGTTTTGTTTCACATATTCTTTGAACCTGTAGATGATAATTGAAAATGTATTATTTGTCAATGTTATATCCTTGTCAGCTAAAACTACAAAACAATAAATAACTTAACCTTTCTATATTATATGCTTCTAATTCAATTGTTTCTTTTGTAGCAAACCATAGATAAAAATAAAGCTTATTAGATGGCAAAGCCAGCATCAGCCTAGAATAAAAGTTTAAATGTAGAATGTTAAATAACATATTATGCCAAGTTTAGCTTATCATCTGGTCTGCAAACATTCATACGTACTTTTCTAACTCATCTACCCAAGTGTGTTTTCCAGTGTCTAATGTTTGAAGTTATGTCTTAGCATTCTTTATTTGTACTCATTTGCCCTGGCTTGTATAAACTGTTCATAGGCCAAACTTATTTTAAATGGCACAAGAGCAGCCGGAGACATGTTTGTTTTCAGACATGGATTTATTATTTGAATTTAAAAGTTTAAATGGGGGAGGGTGGGAAACGGTTCATTGTTCACAAGTCTCAAATTGTGAGTCCAAGTCAAGCCCCGAGTCATTGGACCACAAGTCCGAGTCAAGTTGCAAGTCTCTGTCTGTAGTGACTTAAGTGCATCTTGAGTTCGAGTCGCTATGATGAGTCCCCATCTCTGGGTGCAATCAACTGAGATTTCAGTTTTCATACACACTTTCCAGTATCTAAATTTGTGTAATTATCATTGATATCAGTTCTGCAAAACAATTTGTGAAAATCTAAAATTCTCACAATAATTTGTACTAAAACATTTTGAGGTTACTTGTTTTGACAGGTCCCATCAGTGACTGGGTTGTGTAAATGTTGCATTTAGTGGGGGGAACCAGATGATACATGATCTGAGACAAGCAATCTCTCTGACAGGAACTGTCACTGGAATAGCAGGGGGGTGCTTATCAATCAATCCCCCTCCCTCCCGCCGCCAATCATATCTATTTACCATGGCAACAAGTGCTCCTCTCTATTTAGAAGTTAGCCTCTCTGTTCATCAGACCAACCCAAGGCAAACAGAATGTCACATATAGAATAATACATACATTCAGTATTGTTTTACTAAGCTCAAAACTTGGTGCTGTACTTGGGTAAAAAAACTGGTAACACTGGATGGGATGTTGCTGGGGATATGGCTCACCAGCCTACAAACAAAGAGCACAGATGGTGAAAGGCAACCTAGATCCTTTGTTTAACAGTAGCAGAATGAATATGTAAAGAAGAACTTATAAATAGAGAGCCAAAAGACATCCTACTGAGGCTGCTCAGGACAGAGCCACCCTCCAGCCACACACACGCAGACAAGCTTCAGTCCATCACAGTTCTGTAAGGGAAATAGTAGTTAACAGATCAATCACTTGTACCCAACATCCCAACAGGGAGGCCATCCATCTACAGCTCAGGCTATATGCTAATGATGGCAAATACAGGACTTTGGGGGACATTACGGCACAGCATTGCATTAGCTAATTCACACACATATGCTTTTCCCACTTGTTCAATGTTGTATTTTGTGACCAGTAAGATAAGTGTGATCCAAGACTACACCAAAAACTGGTCTTACACTGGCTCTGTTGTTTGTTGACATTTACTCTGTTAGCTAGGGATTGGAAGTGTTTTGTATAAAATAAGTAAATGTATGCCAATTGAGACTCATATCTACGATGGCACAGTAGAACACAACACAAAGACATTTAAAAAAGGAAACATAAGCTCACAACACAACATTTAAAAAAACAAACATAAGCTCACAAAATAACATAAAAAAAAGCAAACAAGCTCACAACGCCTATATTTTTGTGGAAATATAGGTGTTTCAGTATTAACACAGCCCTCTAGTGGTCTGGAGCTTTTCCGTTGTGTTGTGAGCTTATGTTTGTGGTGTGAGCCTATGTTTGCATTTTTAACGTGTTGTGCACTACTGGGCCACCATACATATCTACTGCTTTGTCACTAAATTGTATTGTGCAGTGTAATTTTTGGTTTAGCTCTTGTACTGATAATGGAGTACAGTAGGTGCACGTTGGGTAATGGCTTGAAAGGCCCATAATTATAAAACAGCCTCAGCCTAGCCTCATTTTTGGTCCTGTCTTTCCTTCACATTTTTTAAACGAGGACAAAAAAACATGCTTTATTTATTTCTTGCAACCTTAAAACTGCCTCTCAGACTCATCTTTATTGATAGCCTTTTTTTCTCTCCAAATGTCTGAGTGGTAGAAATTCTTGTGCATAGTACACATAGCTGAAATAACTTCTGCTGACTTGTTTTTGCAGAGTCGGAAATGCTGCTCAAATGAGTGGTCCTGAGGTGCAGCTGTGGACACCTGCCAGTTCTCCTGATTTTTTTCACTGTGTACACATCTCTGTCCTCAGCCATTCTCTATCTCTTCTGATTGTATGTTCTGTCAAATAAAACAGGGGAATTGAAAGAAAATATGTTCATAAAACTGGTATAGAATTCATCCTGCCACACATACTCCACTCAGCGAACTCACTCAACTTCTCCAAACTTTTACCATTTGTTGAAACAGCCTTTTTTTTAAAGACCTCTTCTATGCTTATTTGTTGGATTGGGTAATATTTTGTATTCCGTAAGTTTTACTACTTAGCATGTTTCATACAATCTTTTGTTGTAACATCCATCCATTCATACTACCTCTCTCTCAGCCACTTGTTTTTTTTTCATCCTGGTGTTGTGGCTTGTGGGCCAC
>JALDNG010002125.1:0-10000 GCA_024349245.1 Neodontobutis hainanensis | reverse complement strand
TTTGTGATTTTTTTTTTTGTTTGGGGTTATTCTTTTTAAATCATAATGACAGCAGAAACTACCCAAATGACCCTGATCAAAAGTCTACATACTCCTAATTCTTAAAACTGTGTATTGCCACCTTTAACATCAATGACAGCTTGAAGTCTTTTGTGGTAGTTGTGGAAGAGGCTATTTATTATTTCAGATGGTAAAGCTGCCGACTTGGCTTTGTGCTTTGGATCATTGTCATGTTGGAACATCTAAGTATCGTTCCATGAGCAGCTTCCGGGCTGATGAGTGCAATCTTTCCTCCAGTATTTTCTGATAACATGCTGCATCTTGAAACAGCCACACTAGTTTTTTTCAAAGAGTCCTGTATTTCCTATATGTGAGTGAAAACGTTTTTTGTATTATCATTCATATTCTCTGAAAAATGTTCCCCCCCCAAAAATCTGCCAGGGTAGAATTTGTGTTTCTACCTTGCCAGAACTGTGCTCACAACTGTATATGTTGTGTATGTACAACTGTGTACGTGAGCACAGTTGTGTCTCAAAACTATAACAGTTACAGAGGCTCACTTTACTTTATTTAAAAGAAGACGTTTCGTCACTTTTCGTCTCTATTCCAAGAGACTTTAAAGTCTCTTGGAATAGAGACAAAAATGTCTTCACCTTGAAAACGAAATCCAGATGCTTTTACTCAAACTTTTTTTTCAAGATGTCCTGGATGACTGAGAACCTCCACAGACAATTCCAAGAGACTCTATCAATTCTGACATTAACTGGTAAGAGAGCTGAGCTTATATCGCTGAACACCTCCCCGGGGAGGGGTCCAGGAGGCATTCGAAACAGATGTCCGAGCCACCTCAGCTGGCTTCTCTCAATGTGGAGGAGCAGCGGCTCTACTTTGAGCTCCTCCCGAGTGACCAGCCTAGGGTGTCCTGGTGCCACGTGCACTGGTGGACACCCTTTTGTATGAACATGGTGTTTGTTATGGACAAACTGTGACTAGCACAGAAGTCCAATAACAGAACATTTGGGTTGAGATCAGGGGACTGTTCTTCCCAATCATGCCCTTACAGGTGGCACTGTTGTCCACTTAAGTGTTGAAGTCCCCCAGTAGAATAACAGCCTGGCTCCAGGGTGGTACCCCATGTCTGTCGACATCACAATCCTTGTTTTGATTCTATTCATAAAGGGCTTTAGAATAAAATAATTCTGATGATTATTCAGGAAGCTCCTGTTTGTCGAAAATACAACTCTATGTTTGACTTGTACAACTATATTGGGCAACTGACATTAACACTGTGTGTACTTTGCCAAGGACAGGTACACACAGTATAATAACCAGTACCATGAGAGTAACAGTGCTCCCTATAAGTGTGGCGTGTAATAAACATAAAACAATATTAACAATCTCCCACTCTTCTTAAAAAAAACACATATAGAACAAACAACTCAAGCAATACTTAATTAACAAAGAACAATAAAACATTTACATTGTTCTCAACAATGACTCTAGTGCATATTTTTAGTAACTCATTTTCCTTGTCCATTGTCCTTCATGTAGAACCTTCAGTAACATGGCTGCTATTGCTCCCTTTTTTGTAAGGCAGTCTGCAAGTTATTCTTTAGTATTTGACAATAACACCTGCTGAACCATTTGGGTTTTGATCAGTTCTTTAATAGAACTTATTTCCAAAGTTTCTCAGCAACAGACTTTGTAGACTTCAGTGCATCAAGAAGGGAATGGTGATCTGTGACACAGGCTATTGGCACAGGGTGCTGAGCATCACCCACATTTAGTTCAGAAAACAACATGGCAAGAAAAATAGTATTATCTATCTGTTATAATAATTACAGATTGTTTTTGCTCAAGTTATTTTTATTTTTTTATTTTTTTATATTCTCCCAGTAAAAATGTGCAAAAAGTCAATTTTATTGGTCCCAAAATTCAAGGCCGGCAAAAAATGTATGTATTTGAAGTCCACGAGAAAAAATGAAAAATGACTCAGTGGCTACCCCTGGAAAATGAAAATACACTTGACCTATGGAAAGTGAAAGTCATTTTTTTCCAACATAGAAATACAAAACTTGGTACATCTATAGGACACATCCGCTTAAACAGAAAAGTCTATGCCTACCACACCCTAAAGTCAACAGGAAATACACTATATTGGATGGAATGCGTGACCACCTAAATCACATCCCATGTGCTAAAGGGTTTTCATCTAAACAGCTCCAAATTTAGTGAGTATCATCTAGACACGAGTGCCAAAAAAGTTATCAGTTTGTTTTTTGATACATTTGTGGCTGTGGTCGTCATGAGCCTGTGAAGAGGCAGCCATTTCTTTGGGAAATAAATGCCATTTACCTTCCTTTGGAGGAGTCTCCTCCAGAGCCAAGACTAGAGTCTTGGAAAAACGACTTTTCGTTCCAAAAGAAAAAGTTCTTTTGAAACGTGTAAACTTGTTCTTTTAGACAAGTAATATTTACATTTTCACTTTTTAACAGGGGGGTGCCGCAATTTCTGAATAATTTCAAATCTCCAGCCGGTACTTTGTTTTTCTGGCATTAGCCCAAGCATAATCTATTTGTGACGGGTGGCACCGCTGGGTGTCGCTCTGGCGTCAGGCCTGCTCCCTATAAAAGGAGGAAGTGGTTTGGTGTCATGGTGGGCCAGGTTCCTGTGGGAGGCCAGGACGATTGCTGGACCCATGTGGTGTCGACAATTTGATCCGGTAAATGTCTTTTGATTTTAGTGATTGTCTCTGTCTGTCTTGGTTGTATTTTAATTGTGTTTTATGAGACAGGGCCGTGGTGGTGGAGATGGCCGGTTTGTGTGTGTAAATGACTGGGTGTGGTTGTGTGACACCTCAGGTATGCGGTATTTTAAGTTTTTTAGACTTTTGAATTAAATGTGTCTTTTAACAGAGTGTGATTATATTTTGTTTTTGTTTAACAGTAATCTACATGTACCGCTACCTGCTGTCCTTTTTCTTAGTTATTGTTTTTGTGTTTAGTTAGTCCTATTTGGGGGCAGGTGTGCAAGCGGACTAACACTTTTCATTTTTGTTTGTATTGTTTTTGTATTTTTTGTCTGGGGTCACTTCTTCGTTTCGTTGGTTTGCCGATGCTCAACATTGTTACACCCGATCTTTTGGGATGAGCATCTGCGGTGTCTCTGCAGTGATTTGTTTGCTGTGAACCTACTGTGTTTGATGTGTGTGTGGGAATTCCAGCAGGTATCCGTCTTTTTGTGGGATGGGTTTAATTCGCTCGGTGACAAAATCTGTAAGCCGACGACTGAATAAGAAACCAGGAGTACCCTCCTTAAAGTGTGTAATAAATAATATTTAACTTATTTAGGCGTTTGTCCTCCTTACTACCACACACTCAAGTACACGACATGTAACATATTATTTTCAAAAGTTCAGACTGATCCCAGGGAATGTGGAGACCTTTAACTCTAAATACAAGGTGGTGTAGCAGGCCCCAACAGTAGCACAGGCCCGAGGTGATGAAGCAGGCTCCAGCCAGAAGAAGATTCAAGCAGCGGCACAGGCCCAGTTATTTGACATTATTTGACATCGTGAAGTTTACACTTTAAAGCACGAAATGCATTCCTCCGAGTATGTGTCCCAGCGGTCGCAAGGGAGGCAAGGGCCTTTATTTCGCTTGCGGCTTTAATTTTAATTTCCTATTGTTTATAATTACTGGATGCCAGTGTTGAAAGTAATGGCATTAGAGTATAATGGTGTTACTAACAAAGTTTAATTTTCAGTAACAGAGTAATCAAATGAATTACTTTTTCCATCATTAGCTTTACTGAGAATGTAAAGTGTTGCGTTACTACAATTTGTATGAATAAAGCGCGAGGTGTCATGCTTTTGCTACACATCAGCTGCTGCTGTGGGGTGGGGATCAAATGAAGCGTTGTCAAACTGGAAGCACCAGCACTACTTCTCGCTAATTGAAATAAAGGCAAGAATGTTTCTGTAACATGCTATGTCCAGGAAAAAAAACTCAAACCTTATAAAGCACCTTACATCAACACATGCTAACACGACCTACGTTACAACCTCTGGTTTAGTTGTTAGATGAGGAGTATTTTAGAATAGATTACTGTATTATTCATTTTCTTTGAGAATGAACATGTAAATCTACAGAGAGTGTTGTATTTTGTTCTGTTTATTGTGCAATAATTTACAGATACAGAGATTTGCACTACTTAATGGCCAGGTCTTCCTTTGTTTCTTTTTGCCCAAGTTTACATTTGTGTTTCTTAATTTTGCACTTGGATTTGATTTTTAATATTTAGTTTTTTTATGCATATCATATAGACTGCAATCTACTGAGTTCAAATAAATACCAAATGTTCTAAAATACTGTATATAGTGTTTGTGACAAAGTGGGTTTGTCCCATAACTCACCTTTAGTTTATATATGTGTTCAATGCCATGTCAACGATACAGCTAAATTAAACTATCCCGGGTTTGTTTTGTTTAGTTTGTATTTAGTTCTCCAGTTAATTATTACACAACACACAGCTCTGGTAAATATTTTATTATAAATTGGTTTTGTAGGGTTGGTACATTATAGTTAATGTTATTCATCTACAAACTTACCTGGTCCACCACATAGGTAGGTCAAAGAGAAGGAGGGCCTTATGTTGGCCATTTTTATAACCTCAGGGGGAGGTCATGAGCCAGACCATGTGGAGGGAAATCTGTTGGGATTTTATTTTGGGTTTAATGTATTTGTGTATTGTGATTGAGTTCTTTGTGTTTGTAGTCTTAGTTAAACACTGTTATAATGTATGGGAATTAAATCATCTTTGAAGGAAGCAAGTACTTACTGTTTGCTAAGAAAAGTCTTGGCCTTACCTTAGAGTCATGTATAACTGTCCAGAGGAGGGGCCTTACCTGCTGAGAGGATATAAAAGCTGACTGGGAGTAATTGGAGGAAGAAGAGTCTGGTACACGTGGGGGTCCTCAGTTTTGTTAAGGTCTGTTGCGGGTGACTTAGATAAGCGCAGTTATGGTTTTGTAAATATGTATTACTTTTCTACGTCTACCATGATGCAAAATAAATTGGGTTTTATGGGAATGTTCTGTGAGTCTGCCTCCTACTTTTGACCACTTTGGCCAGCTTCCCCACAGTGTCTTATTCTTCAGTTAATATGAACATCTTTGATATTAAAGATGTTATAGAACAAATTACTTCAGTTACTTTGCTGAGTAACTAATTACCTTTCCTATGTAGTAGCTGAGTTACTAACTCAATTACTTTTTGGGAAAAGTAATGTGTAACTGTAACTAATTACTTTTTTAAAGTAAGATGACCAAAAAAAATGGAGTTTAAATTCAGGTAATCAGCTGTTACAATTGTTTTGATTGAAAACAAAACTTCCAGGAGTAGAAGTTTGGGATAAACCCGCTTAAATTGTTTGTTGTCTGCATGTTATCTACATATATTTGTATATTTTTATAGTTTTAAACTTACTGTGGGGGATCACCAAACGCTAAGAGACTGTCCGTGACGATGCTAAAGTTTGTGTTTTAATCAAGGTCTTTGAAAGATAGGTGAGATGTTATTGATCTGTTTTGAAGATTGTTGCCTTGCTAGAACTAAGCTTGATAGATACCCTAAGCTCTGTAAGTTTTTAATAGAATCCATGAAACTGACTCCCACGATGAACACGTGCAAACTCAATGAGAGAGAGGATATCCAATTATAATAAGGAGTGTAGGGTCTAAATATAGCTGGTCTAGGAAGTACAAAATTTAATCTAGGTAAATAACACACCTCCTAATACGCCATATTCAAAAAGTCTAGCCCGACTAGAAATGTTGGTTTAATGGTGCGAGATACGCACGGAAAGCTCGAGTATACTCTTTGAGACCTCTGAAAAATAAGTGAGAATAAGGAGTCTGAAGTCAAGTGACAATATAAAAAAAACGTAGGCCTGCGTAGAATTGTCCGCTGCGTGAGACGCAAGTGAGAAGAAAAAGCCCACAGAGTGAAGGAGCTAAAACTGAGAATAGTATAAGGTTGACATTAGGGCTGAACGATATATCGTTATTGTATCTATATCTAGATTTGAACTTTCAAGATATTACTATTGAAAAAAGCAATGATATAGACGATATAGATTTCCCCTCTCCGCACTCGCCCTGCATACAACTCTGTCAAGTCACAACAAACATCAGTTTTATGAGTGCCCTTGAATGCACCGGTAAAGCCAGCGCGCACACACTACCAGAGACCATGCGTCTACCAAGGAACCTCCTAAATGGTCGTTGCGTAAGGGCGCCGCCATACAACAAAATACAGCGAAATACGGCGATTTATTGCCGTCCACCAGAGGGCAGGCTCCAAAAGTGGAAATATAAGGAGAACCCCAATGGCGACTTTACAAGTGTAAAAAACATGTTTACAGCCTGGTACAAAAGATGGCTCCGGTCTCTAGAGCTATGTTTTTACCACGTGACAACTCGGGTGAATTTTTGATATTACGTCCGTTTATGCTAGCTAAAAACTATTGTTTTACTATGGAGTAAAAGCCGAAAATCCCAGGTGTAACGGCCATTTTATTGCCAAATCATAACAACAATTTCAGTGAATAGGGGACCAATGGGCGGATATCATCCATATTTATACCTATATATCTATGCCAGGGACGTGGGAACTATATGAGAGTGAGGGCGGCGTTTCCATAGTGACGCGTCATTGCTTGTCACGTGACACACCGCAGCAGCAACAGCGCTGAATGAATGATGATCTGCTGTCATTTTTCCTTTTTTATTCAGAATATTCACAAATGTGTTGGCTATGGTATGAAATATCTGATATTCCGATTGTTAAATACATGCAAGTGGAAGTATATTGTTGTGTAAACACCTTTTATAATGATCGCGTTAGTTGAGCTGTATGCGTAAGTTCGTGCCGCAGACACAGTTCAGAGAATCGAATCTGTTGGATTTACAACCTCTATGTTTACAACACATAAATTCATCCACTTCTCCCGAAATACTTAAAAGTATGTGGCTGGTGAACTGGCAATAGAATAGAGTAAACATTGAAGTTACTTACACAATGTGTATCTGATATGAATAAAACGTGTTGAATTATAATGGAAAGGATTATTATTACCTCTTCCATAGACATCAGTGTGTATTTTACAAACTCTAAAGGTATTGTTTTTTTAGTACTTTTGTGAATTTATATGTTTGAAACTTAAATAAACAGTATGTGGTTGAAAACACTGAAAAGTTATGATATATGACAGCTCTGAAGTGAAAGGTTTGATTTGTAATTTATTTTTTGGTAATTTATGTTAATGTTGATGACTTGTTCTTAAAAATATAACTATACTTTCCACATTTTTTTGAATTATAATCTTTTTATTTTTCTGTGAAATGCTTGGTTTTCACAAAACACGTAGTCATATTGTACTGTATCAATGTCAAGATATTTGGCATGAAAATCGAGATATGAAATTTTGTCCATATCCCTATCCCATATTGTCCATAGCCCTAGTTGACATAAAGAGTTTAAGATAAAAGGTGTGTATGTGAGAGTGAATGTGTTGTGGATGGGCCATTGTTGGATGAAGAATGGGTCTAATAATGTAGACCAGAACAATGTTTTAATTGTGAATTGCATAGAGAAAAGTTTGAAAATTTAGTTGGAAAATGGTGACTTCCAACAACACTAGAGAGAAAAGTAGCTTCCAGAAGCTATTTTTCTAGGCTTCTTATGTAACGACAAAAGGAGAAGCCAGATTGAGATAACGGAAGCAGAGAAGAGATTTTGAAAGAAGTACACACATATACTTCAAACACTAATCATTTGTATTTTTATAAATGTGTCCTGGAGCCTCTAGGTCTTGACCTCCCTCCGCTCGGACACCAGTGCTCTCCAAACTTCCTCTGCCCTCCCCTTCCTACCTGCTCCTTTTCAGCTAAAAGAAGCTGCAGACGAACACAGAAGCATAAGATATACTGTACAGATTCAGACAAATGTTTATTTTTATTTTATTTATTGAGATAGACCAAAAGCGTATTTGCAAATTGTATTTGTAAACTGTATTTGTAAACTGTATGGAATCTGAAATTAATATGATTGTAATTATTTCTCCGAGAAAAATGTACCTTTGCCATGGAGGCCTGGGGTGAGGTGGAGATGTGCGGGGCAAAGCGATAGGGCATTGGACAGAGCAGGTTAGGGAGCAGGCGAAACTGGGTGCACACGAGAGGAGGATGACCTCATGACTGACCGCTTCGACTAACAGGTCAGGTACATAAACACACATGTACATACACACACATGAACACAAAAGTACACACACACACATGAACACAAAAGTACACACACACACATGAACACAAAAGTACACACACACACATGAACACAAAAGTACACACACACACATAAACACAAAAGTACACACACACACATAAACACAAAAGTACATACACACACATGAACACAAAAGTACACACACACACAAACACAAAAGTACATACACACACATGAACACAAAAGTACACACACACACAAACACAAAAGTACATACACACACATGACCACAAAAGTACACACACACATGAACACAAAAGTACACACACACACAGACATAAAAATACACACACACACACACACACACATGAACACAAAAGTACACACACACACACACACACACACACACACACACATGAACACAAAAGTAAACACACACACATGAACACAAAAGTACACACACACACACACATGAACACAAAAGTACTCACACACACATGAACACAAAAGTACACACACACACATGAACACAAAAGTACATACACACACATGAACACAAAAGTACACACACACACACACACATGAACACAAAAGTACACACACACACATGAACACAAAAGTACACACACACACATGAACACAAAAGTACACACACTCACACACACATGAATACAAAAGTACACACACGAACACAAAAGTACATACACACACATGAACACAAAAGTACACACACACATGAACACAAAAGTACATACACACACATGAACACAAAAGTACACACACACACATGAACACAAAAGTACACACACACACATGAACACAAAAGTACATACACACATAAAGACACACAGACACAAATGCAGACCACATGAGACACACATCTACAGAATTTGGATGTGCTTTTGAATTGTGAGAAAAATTTGGAGTAGTCTGTTAAAGAACAGATATTGTATTACGTTGTGTGACACAGGAGCATGGAAATTAAAGATTTGAAGAAGTTACAGATCCAAAACCTGGATCCAAAATAAAAGCAGTGATGAATGGTGAACACTGCATAAAATCTTTGGAACCTAAAGAAAAAAGTTTTTTTTATATGTATTTTTTTAATGAACAGTAATAACTATTACTGATTTAAATGTTGGTGAATTTGAATACATAAAGAGAAACAAGTTCATTTAATTTTACACTTGATGTTTAAGTTTCTGTTTAACATTGAGTGAAGTGAATTCTTTATGTAAACATAAATCTGAATGACAAATTAGTGGAAACATGACCTTAACAATTGATAATCTGTTTGAATATGTTACAGTTAGGATGAATATGGGAAAAATGCAAAAACAAAATGGTTTCTTGTATTTATTGAGCACCTGGTGGTGAAACTGAGTTCTTTATAGACAGTATTGTCCCGTGTGGGGATTTTAAAAGTAAACACAGCAAAATTTACACAGCCTTGTTGATTTTATGAACAGACTTTCCTTTTAAACAACAATCACAATGGTGATGGTGTTTAGTTCAAGCAGCTGGGAGAGGCTGCCCAGTTACTGAGTTACACCCAGAGGGAGGGGTCTGACCCAAGGGTGATTACAAAAATTAAAGTAAGAGAACATTTAACTGATTATTAAATAAATTAATTAAAGTAAAAAGAACAAAATTCTGAGAATATTAAAATGAGAGATTTAAATAAAAAAAAAGATTTAAAAGGGTAAAAGAAAATT
>JALDNG010002124.1:0-42959 GCA_024349245.1 Neodontobutis hainanensis | reverse complement strand
GAAGTAGCACCAATGGGAATTGTTCTTGATAGTGATTCTTTTAATTTCGACTTCTTTCGTCTTTCTGAGAATGTAAATATGTTATTACATGTTTCATTTGGTGATGAAGCGTTAGTAATTTTGGGAGATTCCACTTTCATTCAACGATTCGCAAACGTGCGAAACCTCATTATCGTAATGGATGGTACATATAAATCCTCTTCTACTTCATTTTACCAAATTTATATTTTGCACGGTGTCTTTTCTGGTCAAAGTTGTTCTCTACTATACTGTTTTATGAACAGTAAGACCTAGACAGCATACACTCAAATGATGTCTGTTGTAAAGGAGAGGCTTGCTGAAAGTAACATAGATTTGTCCCCTCGTCGAATCAAAGTTGATTTCGAGAAAGCCGCATTTAATGCAGCTCCTGTAGTCTTTCCAGTGGCTGAAATTCGTGGTTGTTACTTCCAGTTCAGGCAAGCAATTTGGAGGCGGGTACAAAGTTAAGGTCTGACGGAGTTGTATCATGGAGGTACAAATTTTAAACGTTTGTTTTCACTTATGCTCTGCTTTGCCATTAATCACTTTGGAAAGCATCGACTCTGCCTGGGATCATATCCTGAATCTTTTGACAGAAGATAATGAAAGTGTTTTGGAGTTTAAATTATACATGGAGAACAGTTGGTTCTCACGGTCTGATACAAGTCTATTCAGCAGGCAAAAATGGAATCATTTTGGTGATTTACGTGGAAGAACAAACAACGCGGCGGAAGGTTTCCACTCGAAACTAAATAAAAAAATAAATAAAAGTACTGCAAGCTTTTGGGAGGTTGGTTCTGTTCTAAAGCAAATTAAGATCTATGCTGATATAGAGTTGAGGAGACTCCTTGGTGGGGGAAAGCCGAAGGCCAGGAAGCGCGTCTACGTCCAAATGGATGAAAAAATAAAAAGATTGTGGATCTATATGAAAATCGTGCTCTAAACCTGTTTGAACTTCTTGACGAACTAAAAGATTCAATTAAATTATTTTAATGATTTTTAATTTGCTTTATATGTTTATTTTAATGTGAATTTATCAATAAAAAATAGTTTGCATGTATTCTTTTTCAATTCAAACTGAAAAATTTTTTTTTAATTATTTTATTTTGGCGAATTTTACCCAAAACAAACCTCTCTGTTACTGAATATTTTTTGATTATGATCAAGTCTTTCGTAGAAAGGAAGAAACTTTTGCAGTTCCCTTTACGAGGAAAGAGACGTACCTAAAATTATTTAAAATGAAAGATAACGCAATAAATTTCGAAAATGGATCAAAAGATAAGGAATTTCCCTTTTCATTAAAATGTAATTTAGCGATGAAAAAATTGATATTAATACATTAACTTTAAATGAATTTTTCAAGACAGCAAACCGGAGAGATATATTTGTCATTCGTAATTTATTTTAAAAGTATAGGGTTTACATTTAATGTCGCTTCTATGTTTGAATTATTATATTTTAAATCCAATTAACGTGTATATGGAAAAACTTTTACTTTAACTAATTTTGTTTTTTCGGATTTTAAGTGACGAACTTTCATTATTTACAGAAGTTAAATCAATTTTTTCTTTGATAATTAATCACAGAAAAATAATAATTTCAATCGTGCTTTCAAAATATTTATTAGGTCTCAAAAGTTGACAACAAATAAATGGTATCTTTATGTGGATGATATCTTTGTTTTGTGTAAAAAAAAGTTTTTAAGCTTGATGGAATGTAAAAAATAGTAAGAAAAGATATTTTACAACACTTTATAAAATCACAAGGCATGCTCAAGCATCGTCACGTCGAATCTTTAATTAGAAAGAGATAAATAAAAATTTAAAAAGATTATGTCGTTAATAAATTTTTAATTTAGCTTTACTGTAGTCATACAATTCATTTACATATGTGAGCCTTCTTCTTCAATAATATATACCATTTTTTTTCAATTGCGTCACTCAAAAAACAATAATTACAAAAAGAAAAATAAATTAATAAATTAAAATTTATTGATGATTATAAGGAATTTCTGCCGCACAATTAGTTATATTTCTAATAATATGCCTAAAAACCCGTGCAATATCTTCACTTGAAATATTCTGACATTCAGAAAGCATTAAGTCAGACAACATAATCTCCTCTCCAACTCTTATTCTTGATCTCACACCATTTTTGATTTTCGAGAATGCATTTTCAATGGGATTTAAATATATATGAGTAGGGAGATAAAAACTTATATGAAAATCCATAACATGATGTTATCCTTTCAATATCGACCCTTCTGTGTATCCTCGCATTATCCAATATTAAACATGCACTTCTCATGTTCAGCTCATCTTTTAAAAATATACACAATTCGGTCAGATAGATATTAAATATATCCGCATTGACCGTTGAATTGGTTATCACTTTGTTTTAGCACATCCGATTGATGGACATGCTGGAAATCATCGAAACAGAACGACCACGTACTGTAGGTGTTCTTACGTTGGCCCTGGTGCCTTTTTTTGACCTTGCTTGAGATTTTTTATTTGAAGGTTCGCTGAAGTTTCATCAACGAAAATAGCGGAAGAAAAATCGTTTGAAAAAAAAATTATTTAACCAAAGAGAATATTCTTTTCGCTGTAATATTTTATCTGGATCATTTACTCTATCCAATTCATTATGCGTGATTTTAAAAGTGATGCCCAATTCTCTTAAGCATTTATCAATTGTCGAAAGGGAAATTTTCAGATTGGGATCCCTTTGCAACAAAAATTATTTTGATTTCTTTTAGTGTCAAGTCTGGATTATTAGATATGATCTCTTCTGATCGAAGAGATTATACTGTCGTTTGATACAGTCCTAATTTTCCCACCTTTTTTGCTTGTCAATGTTACCAGTCTTTAAATATCTGGTAACAAATGATCTTGCAGAATTGTAATCTTCATCTGTATTATTTCAGATGCTTCCTTTATTGTTTTACCTTGTTCATAGTCGAACAAGACTTCTTCTTTTTCATCTATTTTCTCATACCGTTTGTTACCAGTATCTGTAGTGTTCGAATTTTCGCTTGAGTTCATATTTATCGTAAAAAGGCTTATATATAGAGGCGGAAAATGCGCGGAAAAACACGTTTACCAATATGAAAATAATAAATTCAATAACTTTGCAATACTATCTACCTTTTCAAAAAATTGAAAAAATGATGCAATCAAAAAAATGGTATACTTTCAAATTATTCTAAAAAAATTTTACTGATAACACTTGTAAAATAAGTTTGCTGAATTTATTTTTAACAAAGTATGGAGAAATTAAATTTATGTTTTATTTAAATTTAGTGTTTCATTGTAACTATTTTATAAAAAATATCTGCATAATTGTGAATACCTCTTGAATATAGTCAGCCGAGTTTAGTCGACTGTTGTGGATTATAGAAATACCTGTCTATTTTTTATAATAAAAATAGCTAGATAATGTCCGAGGTTTGGAGGGGGGTATGAGAGAGCTCCTAAGATTTTAACATAATAGGATTGATCATAGAAAACAAACCAGTTAATTTCAGTGATAAACCGAAACATTAATTTTGAAGAAAGATATTTTTGAATTGTATAAGTAGGAGAAAGAAGAAGAGAAACTTTAAGAAACATTATTAGGTTTTAAATTTATGTAGGGACACATTAATTTGAATTTTTTCTTCAAATGTCGCAGAAAATATGGGTAAATCATGAATAATGAAAGTTTGGTAGAAATTAGAATGTAACTAAATCAAAAAAAATTAACCATTTAACTTAATAGTAAGGAAGTTAAAACTTTAATGATCCATTATAATACGTTGTTGAAAATGTTACGAGTCATCGTAATGTGTTTCTGAATTAGTCTTTTGATGGTTTTCATTTGATTTTGTGAATATTTGATTGATAATATCAACAACAAAAATCCTCGTGAACATATTTTGAAGAACATACTGAAACTCTACGATTCATAGAAACAACCTATATTTTCAAAATATTGTTTTTACATTCGTTTTGAAAGCGAATTCATATCTATTCAAATTTTTATTTTAATTTTAGATAAATTTGAGGTTAAAATGCATATTTTGATGAAACTGCTGCGTGAGTAAACTATTGAATGGTCATCGAAGCTAAAAACTTTATGAATTTTTGGTACTAATCATTGTATATAAAAAATTTTCAACTTCACTCATTTTACAATGTGATGATAAAATTATAAATACTCATTTTGAAATCTGATAAGCTAGGTTAATGTTATGCGAGTTTCGTTAATAGGTAGAAATGAATATTTGTTAAACTGAGAATGACAATGATTTTCTGGTAAACCGCCTTTTTATATGATTTATTTATCTCTTTACTGTACAATAGCTAAAATTTTGGTAGATTTCATCACTTATTCATTTTCGTGAATAACATATTTGATAGTCTTACTCACCGTAAACATGTGAAGGAACATGATAATCATTAGTTTGTGATATAATTTATAAAGCAAAAATTATCAATATTTACATTATCAAATAAGTGTTAAGAAATATTTCAATCATATAAATCAAATTAATTCACAGTAACTCATCAATAAAAGAGCGTTATTGACTTGACGTCAAAGTGTTAATTTATATTTTTATATCGTTTATTTTCTTTCTTCAAAGTTTTTTTAGATTTCAATATAAGAATATTTTATTTTTTGTTAAAATTTTTAAAATCAATAATTATCGCCATTACGAACATGAATATTTAGAAACTACGTTTATCAAGAATATGCAAATATATTTAACCTTATTAGTTTAAACTCATCAATCAATCGTGATTTCTCCTGATAAATGAAGAAATAATGTGAACAGAGATTCATGGAATTTCTTTAAGTTTTCAGTTACTTCAAGCAAAAAAATACAACCTGGAATTGAGTATCATTCTAAAACTCATGCCAATAATTTCCATCTTAAAGAGGCAGAAACAGGATAAAGTTATAAATAATAGTTCACCGGAATCAGGTACCCCATCGATGCGTAATAACGCCCGTCTTTCATACAAAAAGGAAAGACGACGAAAGTATTTGGAAAATTAGAAGAATTTATTGCTTTCATTTATTTTTTATCGACCTGAAAAGTATGATTTTTATTCATGAAAAAGTTACTTTGAGTTACACATACCTCAATCAAAAGTGTCGTTATTGAATAAAATTAGACGCAGTCTGAAAAAAACGGAAAACCATCAGAGAAAATTTACAATATATCAAGATAAATCGACAAAGGCAGATCAAGGTTTGGTGAAAATGGTAAAATTTCAATTTATGTTGAATGAACCAGAAAAAACAGCAGATTATAATCAAGAATTATATGAGTCCTCGAAAAGGGATTATAAAAGTACAATTTATTTGTAATGATAAAAAATATGTTGTTCGAAGGATTTAACAAAAATTAATAATGGTAAAATTGATAAAAATGTTTGATACAGATTACAAATTCAACAATTTCAAGTATCTTTTATCTGACGAACGTGAAATCAGATTTCTATAACAAATTTTAAAAAAATTGAGTCTTTTAAAACATATATAAACACACATTTTTCATCAGAACATCCATCAAATTAGTTTCGATTTACCAAGAATACTGATCAATGACATAAAAGAAATTAGAGAAGCTTTAAAAACATATCATCAATCATCATCAAATTAATGAAATGTTATATTACATGTGAACTAGAGTACATCATGATGTTCAAAGAGCTCCAATCCAACTCGCGGATGAAAACTTTTCCAGTATATTTCAGTCATTTATAATAGCAATACATATATATTCTTTCAACAAACACGGAAATATCCGGCACATGGGGAGTCCTCATTGATATTCCATTTCTTCAAATCAAAAGAAGAATTAACAAGGCTATTTTGGAAAATTTAAAATCTCATTATTTTTTAGAAAAATCAAAAATATTTAGAAATGTGTAACGTAGAGTGACAAAAACAATGAATTTCGTTCTAAATGTTGGAATATTTGAATTGTAAACATTATTTTGGTATCTGAATATTCTATTTCTTGGTTTAATTTGTTGAGATGAATTAAGCTCATCAAAAATGTATTTTTAATACTGACTCAAGGTTCATCGATTTTTAATTTTTATTATTTTTTGTTTCATATCCCATTTATATGTTTTGGCTATTTATCTATAACAGTGGTTTCCAACTATTCTCATACTAGGATCATCCTCTGGCAATGATTAAGGTTGTGTGAAGCTTTGTGAATTAAACTTTTAAAGAGAAAAAAAATGTAAATTTATAAACTTTATTGCTTAAAAATGAATAATGATAATAACTACTAATTAAGTTCTTGATAAATACGAAGCCTGGATATGTGTCTTAGAAACAAACTTCTGAATATTTTGATCAAAGTTTGAAACGATCTTGCTTAACTCAGGATTCAGAATATCACAAATCATGGACTGACGCGAACTAGATTTCCACCTCTTCAACAATAAGAAGGCATGTTATCCCGAAAATGAATTTTCAAACCTCGTTAGCATCTTCCATTATGGTTTTTGTGAAATGGGATAACTTTCAGCGTGTAGTTCCCCATAAAACGCTTTTAGATTTTATTCTTAACATTCATCTTTCATTGACTGTTTGGTCGATAATTCAATGAATTTTAGTTGAAATATGGTTGGCCGAGTTTGTGTATCGCCAATGAATCGATGTTCAAACATTTGGATTTATTTTAATCGTCAAACATTTTGAATCTCTCTTTCAAATGGTTACAAAGCAGTTTTAAAAGCTGAACGATCATCTTCTACTGAAAGGAAATATTTCCTGTTTCTGCTCAAGTTCAGAATACTTCGGAATACACACTATATACTTTCCTCAGTTTTTTGTACGAACAATCTTAAATTTTGTCTGGAATGAATTTATGAACCATAAAAATTGCAGCTACGTTATCTTTCCCTTTAATTATAATATTGATGGCTTTCAGATATTGAGTCAAATTGAATAAAATCTTAAAATCCGAACCCATAACTGAACGCTAGGTTTTTTACGTTGATTTGATTTGCCAGTTAAAAAATATTAATCTGCGATTTTAAATTCAAAGTATCGTTTCGACACTTTACAAAGACTTGGCAAACGAACATCACTATTGTGTTCCCATCATCGTATTTGGACTGAGTTCCATTCACAAACTCTTTGAAAGTTCTGTGATTCAACAAACTATACTTTTGAAATTTACATATTGTACAACGATTTACATGACATGGTCAAATTTAATATACTTTTTACATAGAATCATAAAGTTAATTATTCAATGAAGTGCCAGTTGACATTAATAATTTATTAAATTATTTCCTTTTCTTAACAAGGTGGTCAATTTACTCATGTCACCGTCTAACCATGCTTCATGCACTCATAGTTGTCACCCTGACAAATTTGCACAAGTAAAGATTTAGGTCATCAAACACACCTCACGCTTTTCTGACCAAATCTTCACAGATCGTTGTTCCATACATGCTTTAGATCCCGGTTAATTCTTCATTTATTTAAAATATGATTCTAACCCTTCGAATAAAACCTTATCGTTGCAAGGTGTCATTAATATCTGCAGATTCATCATAAAATTGAGAAAATTTTAAATCTTACCTGATATTACATTTTATTGGAGAAGATGGTCATTTCCCAGATCTTTAACTCGGTTACGAGATCGTCATTCTTGAGAAGAAAACTATTTTAAATTCATTCTTTCCTCTGAATAGTGTTTTTCTCCACGAATTAAATGCATTTTTTCGTGCATTCTCATTTAGTCAAGGATTTGGCGTCCTTACCAAATATACGAGCAACATGGAAACTTGCTCGTACTGCGGCTTCAGTTGCAGCTTTTTATTCCTCAAAACATTTTTGGTTATCCACTTATTTCTCCATTTAATTTGCAAATAATTTTTTCACTGCAGAACTAAAGTATGTGCAGTTCTTCTGCTTTTTCTTGAAGTCGTTGTGTTTAAAATGTTGTATTCTTTGATCATGGATGTTGTCTTCTTACAAATAAAAAAATTTGTCCACGTATCAAATAAAGACTCTGTATTCTGAATAAAAATTCCTTTAATTTGATGTCATTTAGTTTGGGTTAAAGTCCGAACGAATAAACAAAGGAAAACGAAAAACTTTCTCAAACTTAGTTATTTAGAAATTTGATATTAAATACTGGGCACGTGAAAATGTGAAAATAATAATCATGTATTAAATGTAAATTTGTCACAATGGGAGATACGAGGCGCCATTTAGACTGAAGGAAATACATCTTTATTGAACCAATTTACATGAGATTTCAATATATAAGGGAATGAGCCAGCAGCAATGGATATAGCATCACTCCACATGTCCTCGCTACAACGCATTAAGGTGTAGAAACCATAATCCTACCGCGAACCTGCTCTTACATGCCGTATGTTTTAAATTTCATAGATTATGTTTATCCCGTTCCATGCCTGATAGTATTGACATTTAAATGTAACACTATATTGACAAAACTAATTTTGACATTTCTGAACAAAATATTTTTCACATTTTTCATTGGTATATTTATCGAAAAGTTATATTTCATATTTTTAGCTTCTTCGTAGATTAGATTTGTAATTTGAGAGATTATTTGTGCCCTTATGATGGATCACTGTTACATTTATCATTGTTAATCTAGTTTAAAAAAATCCAATTTTCCAAATCATTATAAAGATCGTTTTTGACCTTATTGTAGATAAAATTACGCCAAATTTTGAAAATAATTGCACAGAATAGGAAATATGTTGTGTTATCTTTGTGTATTAATCAACAAAAATAACTTATGCTGATCATTATATTTCAAATAGTTCAATGGTTTTATTCCAAAAAGTAACACAAAATAAGCTTCGTTCGAAAGTTAAACAGAAAGTTTTTAGATGAAATATTTCATTGCTGAATTCTTATGAAGCCAATAATCTTGAGATACTCGAATCGTTGATTAGCTTTTTTCGAAAAATTACGATTCATGATTTTTAACGATATGAAACGCCAAAAAATTATCATATATCTAAGATTATTTCAATGTTGAAAGCATCAAAGTAATTGAAATTTTTATTAAATTTGATTTTTGAGTAACTTTGTAAACAATTAATTGGCTCGAATTTTCATAAATTGTGAATTTGAACGTATTTGGTAATAAATACAATTAAAATCTTTATAAATTTTTCACACACAAAAAATGACATAACTTTTGCAGAAACTCATTAAAATTCATTTATATACGATATATGAATGAGTAAATTCATTTATAGGCAACCGTCGATAATTTAAAGCAATATATAGCTTCTTTTAAGGTAAACTAAAACATAAAAACTTAATTAAATCTTATCGTTTTTTATGTAAGAAAATTAACATAACTTAATTTGTGTAATGAGATTTTATTTAAATATATGTGCAATTTGGCAAGAGTTGTAAATAGATATTTGGTTTCATTCAAAATAAAGTTAATGCGTGAAAAATAGTTAAATAATTAAAGATTTTTCGAGATTATTTTTAATTTTTGACATACTATTTTGAATGAAGTTAACTAATTCTTATCCCGGCATCTCATTTGATTTAATGCTGAGAAAGAAACCCCAATTTAAGGAATATTTTCTCGAATTTCATGATTAATTCATAGAAGGATGTCAATATCTTTCTTTAGAGACAAAATAGAACTTCAAAAAACTGTATAAACTGTTTTTAATTTTCATCATCAAAGTAAGAATTTTTAATAACGGTAATAAATTTACGTTCATGAAAGGCTTTAATATTCTATAGCTCAAATCTTTTTGAGTTGTAGAACTTCTGATTCATAATCTTTTAACTAGAAACAATCTTTAACTTTCAAATATTGATGAAAAATACAGAAAAGCTCTGTGATTTACGTCCTCTGAGAAAAAATTCCATGTATCAGGAAGCAAAGATATATGGTGGGTGAGACGGATATCCAAATATAGAATGAGTTTGATTATTTAATTCACATTAATACTCTTTTAAGATACAACGTCTCTTGAATTTTTGATGAATATGTGCGATCTATCAGAATGTCTAAATTTATTTGAAAGTCAAACAAATCTTGGAAAAGTAACATTAAAGCTTATCATACTCTTGTTAATTTTTCAACGCTCTGTCGTATGAATAAAATTATTGTAAATAATTCTTTTCAGCATCCAAATAATATATGAAATCTTAACGCTTTTGATTATTGTTTTCAGAAATCTTGCTTATTGCACCATAACTGTCTGAAATTATAAGCGAGGGTGAACATATCTATAATACTTACCGAACCCCTGTCTGGGAAAATGATTGAGTAAATATGCGGTGCACTTTCCATAACATAAAAGTATATGGCTTAGTTTACACAGCACCATTTTAAAAATATTCAAAAACTCATATTGAATTTTTATCCATGACAAAATAATAAAGAAAGTTAGATTTTTTGGAGGTTTTGGGTCTGTATAGCTGTTAACTTCGAAAATACAAAAGTAGTAATTCTTAAGCTCAACTTGTTCATTTAATTGTATTACCTATGATAAATCCATATTTACAAAAAAATATAACAAAATTATTTATTTTATGGAGAGCGCAAAAACTCAGCCACTGATAGATGTGAATAAACTTCTAGATAAAAAATCAATTTATAATTTTATTTTTTAAATGATAAAAATTTCCCATATAATTTTATTTTTAAAACTACGCACGTTCCAAAAAATGCATTAATATAAAAATAATTTAATTTCTAACTTGTTTGAAGTTAACATGATAAAATTAAGTGAATCTGATGTGATAAAAAAGTAGCTAAATTTAAAATCTAATTTATTTTGGATATCTGGTGTCAAATATACATAATTTAATAGCTTATCAACGTATTTAATATTGAAATTAGATAAATAAAATAAATATAAAAGTTAAGAAATTCTTGATTGAGGTTAACAATTTAGAAAATTTTAGGTTCAGTGTTTATAAGCCTTGATTAACGCAGCAAATTCTATAAATCTTCATCCATTTTTGGTTTGTTTCTCTAGCTCTACCTGAAGAAATTATTTTTATCGATATTATTAAAAACACATAAATTTAGTTTTAAATTGAAATATTATGTTCGCTTTTATTTCATGGCCTTAATGTTTATCAATTAATATATATTGATTAACTACTATTAACTATACGATTCCAAAACAACAAAGATAATCTCTTTTTTAAGTTATAAAGTTTCCTGAACATTGTTGTGTCAAAAACTTTTTTCATATTTATTCATTTTAATATTTCCGTGTTATCACATGCACCTTTGATTTATCCCTCAAATGCTTGTTACGATTTCCACTCTTGAATCGACGTTTTACTTTACTTTCTTATTAATAATTTTCTAAGAAATATAAAAATTCGGTAAATGTACCTCCAAAACACTTTTTAATTTTTCCTTGTTGTTTTTATATAAGATAAAAAATATATTTATCACCTAAAGGTGATTATATTTTTTTCTCGTAAATTAAAATAACCCAAAATTATAAGGACAGGTATATCTCCATTTTGTATCATGTACAAATACACCAAAAAAGATAATTTATTTTAACATTGTTATGTTGATACCATTTTTCAAATGTTCTAAAAAGTTATTTTATGTGTCAATATAAATAAAATAAAACTCCCTACACTGTCGGTTTTCCATTCTTTGTGTTAAGTTTATATCAATTTTAATAGTAAAATAAGAAATAAAACGACGAAATATCTGAATTTTAGACGATATTTAAAAAAATATTTTTAGATTTTGATCCATTTCATTGTGAACTAGTAGAGCTTATTTTTATATCCTGAGAAAGAATGTCATAGCCTTGATAAGGAACATAACATTTAATAATTTTGTTAATTTCGATGTTTTAATCAAGTTTATTTTATTTCCTTTAGTAATTTTAACAAATATTGACTGAAAGCGATTTCAAGCAGAGATTATTTCTATCTTTTGCGCGTGCGCATTGACATCAGCGATGCCTCTAACAAAAATATTTAATGCAGGAACCTATTTTTGAAAATCCTAGTGATTATTTTTGGATTTTAAAATTTCTTAAATTCTATTTATCCAATAGAGTTATACGTCGTGGGTCTGTAGAAGTAAATCTATATTAATGAAACCACGCACCATGCATATCTCTTTCAAGATAAAATACTTCCTTTCACGTTTGTACCTTCAACGACAGTTCGGATTTTGTACCCAAAGTTTTATTTTTTCATTTCTTTCAAATGTATATTTTGAGTTATGAAGATCTTATTTATGTTCAAATCAACTTTCTTCAACACCATTTTATTCGAAATCTTCATGAATTTTAAGAAACTAAACTTATGATTTTATCGATATTGAAGTAAACAAAAAAAATTTAATTTTTATTGTTGGAGCTTCTTGTTTATAGATGTGTTTGGTACATGGAGTGGAGAGGATCGAAAGAATGTATGAGTATTTATTAAAATAGCTCGAAATAGGAAGCTCAAATTGAAGCTCTGTTTATAATATATATTCAAACAATAAAAATATTCGATTATATGCAAATTTTACTTTTTTTAATTATTATTGTGAACGATATTTCACATTTTTAACAAGATTAGATTTGCTCGTTCATAAAAATATGTGCATTTAACATGTATTAAAAATAATAATTTTTCCATGTAACGCGATTAAAACTCATATTATTGCAAAGTTTTTCTTACATATATTCTTTTCTCCATGTCATCGTATATTTATTTAAAATTGATGTATTTTTCAACATGAAAATTATTTGACAAGATAAGTGAAATAAAATTTCTCATGATAGTATTGAGAGCTTTGTTGAGGTTGTTTTAGGTTATTTAACTTGAACATAATTTATTACCTTGACCTTTTTTTCATTTTGTTATTCTATCGATATTTTTTCATACTCAGGAATTTCAAGTTTAAAGGAAAAACTTCAAAAAGTATTTAAGTTGTCAATTAGGCAATGCTTATTTTAAACGAAGCTGACTCTATATTTGAAAAACTAACTTTATATATTTGAAGTTAATTCTTTAATTCAAACTTTTCAATGATCAAACCAAATTTTAAACTTGAAATTAGTTGCAGATCAAAAGTTATTTTATAATTTACTTTTTTGACTTTTTGGTTTATTATTTTTATTTTATTTGGTAACTTATGATCTAAATTCGACTCATTACCATGATAAAAGTCATCGCGTTATCATAATGTTTCAATTTTTTTGAATTACCCAAGGTTGCTGTTTGTTTCAAGCAGAAAGGAGGCGAGGAATATATTATTTTTAGTTAAGGTTAACGGTGAAGAAATATGAATCTGTTATATTTTAAATCCCATGCATATACTAATAATTAACTTGATTTAAATTTATCTGATATTGTAGTTACGGTAAATAAAATTTGGATGGATAATCTGAATGGGCGTGTAATGCGTAAAGAATTCCATTTTTAAGACTTTCAGTTCATCAGTATAAATTATAGACCACATAAGATTTTAAATGATTAGAAAGTAAAATACAATAGATTTTGCTTGAAATTAGGGTTATTCTATTTGTTTTTTTTTATTTTCTTGTTGCTTAAATTTAGGACAAGATTTATATGAGGAAAAAATAGAACAGGTTATTTATTTTTCTTGATTAAACAGATTATGAATTTAGTCTTGGACAACAATGTTAAATTTAACATGTTATTTTAATATTATGATCAAATTTAAGAGGGAAATACTTTAAATGGCATTTCTGAATTTATATTTAACAACAACATGTTCTTCGGATCTTTGTTTTAACAGTATTTGCAGTGTGATAACAATTATTTGTTTGAACGATCAATTTCATCTGAATGTATATTTAATATAGGGGCGTCTTATTGACCACAACATTACCTTTATAATACAAATGAGATAATATTCAAATAAGTCAATCCGTTAACACTATTATTCTTTTATATCTAATACCTCAATTCACTCAAACTGGGGCTTGATAAAGCAAAGACTGAATTATCATTATTATTGATAATTTTTTAAAAAGGAACATGAGCGTAATAAAAGGAATCAAGGTTTGAAATATTCTTATTTCTATATGAATCTAGTTTTTTTTATTTTATGAACTAAACTAACTTTTAAATCAGTGAAATAAATGAAAACTTCAGGAAAATATATATTGTTGATTTGCATGAATATATTATTCATCGAGGTGTTTAATTGTCCATTCGTCGATATTTTTACCGTTAGGTTCTCAATTTGATTGAAATATTAAATTCTTTTAAACTTTTAATCAGATAAGTGTATTTTATATAGATTGGCAAGTATTCTTTTAATTGATTCGTTATTAAGAATTTATTGTCAAAAAATTCATTTTCATTATAAATAAATTATATATCGACTATTCAGCAAAAATTCAACGTACATTATTTGATAGTTACATCAAGATTATTTTAAGAAATTAAAATTTTAAATATTTTCCAACATAATTTTATTCTTCACAGTTTAATTTCTTTTTCAAACGCGAAGCAGTAAATTCCAAGGTTTTTTTATCGCGCATCTTTTATGCGTTGACAATTATGTTAATATCCAGAGAATTTTCAAATACAGTCAAATTAAAATAGATTTTCTGATTTTAACACAGCATCTTTAGTGCACACTTCAACATCGTTTGAAAGAGTGTAGTTTTTGAAGGTTTGGGTATTATAAAGGGAATAAATGAAACTTTAAATTTCTACGAATGCACCCGATACTCTATCTAGATAGTGATACATATCCAGGATATTCCTGAAGTGGTTATAGGCATTTTGGATATCTTACTATATGGTGTGGACAAGATTAAATTTCAACAGTTTTCTGAATGACCTAACTGAAAGAGGTATAAAATGTATGAATATGATAGTTTAATAAATTTATTTGATTAAGAGATAATATATAGTATGATACTTGAGGAAAGATTCTAGAAATTCATTCTGCTCATTAAAAACATATATTTGTTCTATCATACGTGTTGAAATGATAAATTGAAGAAAACCTGAAATTATATAGAATATTTATATAATGTTCTCTGGATGTTAAATACTTGTATGGTGAAGAAGAATGTTTCGAAAAAATCGGGTGACTTAAAAATTAAAACTTGTAGATGACATTGAAAATTTTTAAATGATCATAGTTTGATTATTTTGTAAGACACAAAATGACAGAGTATGGATGATAGTTGACATAAGATTCTTTAGAAAAACCGTCAATTTAATTAATTTTAAATTTAACATTGAATTAGAAGTCAATAAAGTTTACATAATTAAAAATTTTTAATTTGGTGTGAGATTAAAGGCAATTTTTATTTTTAACGAAGTTAAACATTCTTGATTAAGTGTTCAAATATCCATTTTCGTCTCAGATTAGAAATAAACTTTCAAAAAGACCAGGCTTAAAGAATTCATATAACCATGCAACGTATTTGATTCAAAAGTAGATTTTATAATGTATAAAGACAATCTGTGAATTTCTATCGTGTGGTAAGATTGTTTATAATTTAAACATTTCAAATAATTTCAGATTTTAACAAGAATTCTTTGTAGAAACGAACGTAAAGAATTGAAGTCATCTCCAATTATGCTCAATTATATTTCTTTCAAAATTATCTTTACTTCAGGTATTAAAAGTGATTACAGATGTTTTGTAACTGTGTGAAGAACTTAAATCACTTTAAATATATTTTTCGTCGACATTAATAACTGCGAAGTAGATTTTACACGTTCTGCAAAAGTTCATTTATAAGCAAGCGTCAATTTGAATCGATCTCTTTTTTGAAATGTATGAGCCACTTTAAAGATAATTTTCTTTAATTTTAATCTAATCTTAAAAATCAATTGTAATGGCATGCCTAGGTCCCATATTATGAAAGTGATCGAAATAATTCCCTTAGTATTGGATTTAGAGCTATCTTATCCTTTTAAAATAACATGAATAATTGACATATCAAACTATAAAAGGTGTTTTATCCAAATTCCTTCAAACAACAATAATAAATTAAATCTGTTCAAAATGAAAAAACACCACAACGCTAAAATATCAGTTTTTATGTGAACTATAAACTTAAGAATTTAACTAACTTTAAGCAAATAACAGATTAATTCCATCAATTTTCTCGTCAAAATATCATTAATATGGGTATATTTTCTTTCCCTATAACCTAGTAGGATAGAAGCTAAATTGTTTTTCTTCCCTTTATATTTTGGCTAAAATTTTATAATATCCAATTTTAGAACAAGCATACAAAATCTTTTAATAATCTTTTAGCAATTTCTGAGTTGATAAATAACTCCATGATACAATAGAGCTCAAATATTTTTTTTGAACATAAAAATGGTAAAATCGTCTATATTTATTTTCTTACCCATTTATTTACTTTTAATGCTAAAAATATGGTATAATGTTATTCCCTGTGAAACTATTTTTTAGTTTTTTACAATCATTGAGAAAAACCTAAAGTTCCAACAAATATAAATGATCATTTCATTCGCCTCTCTATTTAGAATATCACAAAAATTCAAGAATTAAAGTTACAAGATTATAAAATGAATAAAGATTAATGTTTTATTTTTGAAACAAATGAAAACTTTTAAAATTTATCAATGAACCAACCTTATGATATTTTCAATTTTTCGTGAAAGTGTAAAATAGGAAAAAATAATTTAAATCTTTATTCCTTTAAATTAAAATTTTTTATTTAATATTGCACGAAGGGCTCCATGCTGCCAGAGGTGATTCTAGACACGATTTCATCTTATTTTTCAACAATAAAAGTCTGTTCATCGGAAATGAAAAAACATACTTGTATCGTAATAAGAAACAACTAGCTTAAAAATAAATTTCTATCAATAAATCTTATGAATGTTGCAAAACGTATTTATCAAAGTAGTTGTTAGAATAGATGGAAAATCAACCCATATTTCATGAGCATAAGAAGTTTTTGTTTAAGTTTGACAAAATATAATATACCTGTTGAGAAATTAATTTTTAAATTTTGATTGTTTATTTCTTATTTGGGTCAGGAATGGGCTATTAAAATAATGTAATAAATATGCGCCATGGATTTTTCTTGTTTGACTATATTTATAGCACGTTGATAAAAATATCAATCTTTATTTACATAAACATTTGTAAACTACAGTGGATATTTATGTAATTGATTGCAGTCAAACGAATCTACATAGTTTATCAATGAACGATATACCCCATTCTTCTGCCAGGGATAAAATGATTAAAATATATGAAGAAAATAATGGAATTTTTTGTAAAGTCTTTTTTAGTTACGTTCTCATCAAATACGAAAGGGTCAGATTTTTGTGGTCTGTATACCAATATATTTTGTTTGTCTTTTATACCATGCGTTAACAGTGCAGTTTATTTATCATAAGGTTTCTTGCTTTTCCAGGCTTTTAATACTGGATATTTGTGGAATTTTACCTAATTTTTGAAGAATCATTTGATTTTTATTGAGTTGTCTAAACTTCTGCTAATTGAAAAAGTTAAGTATTTTAATTCTATTTAACAATTCCATTTGTTATTGTTCTCAAATATGGATAATTTTTAGGCAGAATTTCTGATTTTAAGATGAAATATTGTTGTTTTAAACATATATTTATTTAATTTATTAAGCAACTCTCGATTTGTAGTTTATGTTTAACATAACGACAGAAATGCTTGAAAAACGTTGGTTCAACTATTTGTAAAGATAAGAAAGAGAAAAGTATTGTTTCTTTATTATGGTTCTCAACTCAACCATAGTGCACCATAAAATATTCTTTATTATTTATTTTTTTAATATTTTCAACGAGATCCTGGGTTGAAGAGCTAAAGTTGAATCATGTCTTATTTTTCCCATCATTCTTTCAAGGTGGCCGAGTGAAACTGGCTTAAATGCAGTCCAATGTTCTGAGTTACATACCATGCCTCACGAGTATATTTCGATAGAATCTGAAATATAAAATATGAGCTCCGGTTTGCCATTAACGGCTGCTTTGATTAATTTCAAAAAATAACCAATATATGCCAGTATTTATTTTTTTCAAATATAGGTTAAGTATATAACATTTTTTACAAACTACCTCATTCGAATTTTCTTTTATCAGTTAATTCTTTTAGTTCTACTCTCAGAGTATCACTTTTTCAAATTGAAACAGTAAATCGATGAGGTATGGTAGTTGACACCAGTCGTCAATTCTGCCTAAAAATTCCCTGTTGAATGAAAACGGATACTTTGATTATTTTTAAATTATTTTTATGTTTTTCTTAAATTTTAATATGAATTTAGTTGATATAATTCTCTGGTCCCGCTGTTATTATTTTATATCAATTCAGTATAATATACTATCAAATTTATTCAAATTGTCTTGTCTAATTAAAAGACATTATCGTCGACTATATTTTCATTGCTATACTGAATATTCTTGATTAAAAACATTATGATTAAGGGTGTGCCAACGTTTTACCTATTAGGTATTGATTTAAACCTGTTTTAATACCTTTGAGATTAGGAAAAGAGTCTGCAACTGTTTTGATTTCAATTGTTATATTGGGTATATTTATCTTATTTTTCTTGTTAAACAATCTTTAGTATATTTTTACATCTAGCATGTTTGATCGATTCAATTTGTACTGTACGGATCTGATCAGTCATAAATACTAACTTAGGTACAACTGGGTATTTTTGAGCACTCCTATTGGGTCATAGTGGATTGATATTCTGTCTGTTATTGAGGGTCACTTCAACGTTAAATGTAAATGGTTTATTTAAAAATCCATTGTCACAACGTACCAAGTTTATTGGATGAAAAAACCTATATGTCTTTATCCTGAACAATCTCAACTGATAAGGATGTATGTTTTCTTTTTTCAAGTATTTCCACAAATAATACTCACCAGATGTGCCTTAATTTCGTAAAATACATTTATTTGAAGCGCCTAACACATAAAATATTGTTCTTGAACAGCCTTTAAACAACAGAAGCTAAATAGATAAATTTTCGATGAACATGTGATATAATACTGTCAAACGTGAAATAATTTGAATTCAAAGTGAATAAATAATTATTTTACATTTAAAATTGGTTTGCCATGTGAATCGCCCACAAATCATCCTTTTTTAACTAAATTTATCATAACTTTACCTTTAAGAGACCAATTTGACACTAACTTTTATTTTGATTTCATAATATATAAATTTAAAAACGAACTTAATCTCTTAATATTTTTATCAAATTAATTTTACAATATCTTGACTTTTCCAATGTAACACAGATGTAAATCACTTCTTTCATTGCGCTTCAAATTAGTCCTATTTCTCAAGTGCATAAGTAATGTGAATGGATAAATGTTTGATTAATACAACCTACTTCTAACTTATTATCAAGAATTCAGTTTTTTATTTTTTGTTTCTTCAACGAATTATTGTGAATAACCTTCTCAAAACACCTATTGAGGAATGTAATAAGTTGCACTATGGCAATGCACCTCCACGATCTCATCGATATTTGGAATGGAATATTAGCATTTTACAACCAGGAATTTAAATTACAATGGTATATGCGTTCACTATTATCGTTTTTTCCAAAATTATGATTAGTTACAGTCAAAAACTTGGACTTTTTTAAATTACTAAAAATTAAAAAACGAGTCCAAAATTTTGAAAACTTAGATAAAAAATGAAAAGAATCTCTGAACCGTCTTGAATAGCATAATGGTCTCAACTTTGAAAATTTATATTTCAAGTTATTCCAGTTATCTTATGTCAAATTCATATGTTGATAAACAACTTATAGACATAATCACGTTGATCAATCTTATGAACTCATTTTCATGTTCGTGAGTTAGTTTATTATTCATTGAAAATAGGTTATCGTTGGTGTTTGGACAGGAGCATATTCATAACTTACGAATCAAGATTTAGAGTCCAATAAATATATATCACGATATCCCAAGCGATGGTTAGATAGCAGTTGATTTCATAAGAAAAATCAGTTTTTACTAAATTTATGTTTCAAATTTCGAATAACAACTTAATGACGTAAATTTTAAAAATTGCTTCTTTCTGCACTTATAATTTTGATATGTCAGGGGAAAATATTAAAGAGATACAGGAATCGTGAATGGACATAAGAGGAACACTTAATTAAGCCATAAATAGTGATTCTGATGTTCGATTGTTTCATATTTTATTTTACTAAGTATTGTTGATTTTTGCTTCTTATAATTAATAAATTAAATGATATCTATCAAAAGCCTTGAATAGTTTATCTAAAAGCGAAATTGAGATGTCTTTATAATCAGGAAAGAGTTTAAAAATTCTTACACAATTTGTGTTTGTAAATTTTATTTTGATAGTTTACGATTGCTTAATTGTGATTTATTTCGATATAGATTAATTTCTTGTGACATTTTGACTCAGAAATGAACACGTATTTCTAGGTTTGAAATAACTTAAACCGAAAGTTGTTGATCCAGATTTTGGTTCAATTCTGAGAATATTATGCACAAGGAGTTCGTTTTCGACTGTGCTTTTCTTATTTTGGCGTATTTTTGAAGCATATGTGTTTTTAATTTCCTGCAAATCAACCTCACTCACGTGTGACAAATCGACAGTATTCTCTGAGAGATGACGAAGGTCTAGTTTAATTGATTCATTTTAGAGATTAATATATCTTATCCAGTTATATGGACATTGAGTATACTCAATCTATGAGAAAAAGGATTGTATAAATTTTAAGATTATTAATTCGTGATTTGAAATAAAAAATTTATTTATGCTCAGATGGATAATATGAGGTCGCTAAAAATCGGAATTATTTAATATCCCTTTATTACAGAACGAAGATAAGAGCAAACATGATTTTGCAGTTGGCTGTTGCTTAGACACCACCAAAAGCTAGAAACGAGAGAGTCAACGTTAAAACTATTATACTTCGAAAAAAGAACAGTTTGATAAATCTCCACTCTTTTGCAAAAGATTAGTTAAACAAGGAAATTTTACATATTATGAATGATTTAAATTACGATTGTTTAATAATCCCTCGAACTTAGGATTCAGAGTTATCAGTTTCAAATAACATTAAATTAATCACGATATTCACTGGATTACTTAAATAATTCATCCATAACAGAAATATATAATGAATGTAAGAAACTTCAAGCTCAATCACTCCACTTAACCTTGGATATTGATCACAAAATTTGCTCTTATATACTCATCGAGTTGACAACACATGAAATTTTATAATTTTGTATATCTATTAAATCTAAATATCCCGTTTATTGATAGCCCAATCTTATTGTTAATTGATATTCATATATATCACCATAAATATAAATAAAAATATAGCTGTTGCTTTAGTGTATGTAAAACCAATGAACGCGATAATTTGAATTAAATCGATAACCTAGACTTCTTTTTATATCTACCTTCACGTCACTGAAGTCCTAACTTTGAGTGTATCTTTTGTCATTGGCAGATTATCAATGCGCAAACACATCGTAAAGTAAAAACCTAGAAAATATTTAAACCTATGAAAAACCAACTACCCTCGATAAAATATAACTATTAAGAACAGATTCAGAAGGAATTAACATTTATGAAATTTAGGTCACTTTTAATTGAATTTTTAGACACCTAGAGTGTTGGACGTGCTTAAGATGTGTCCTCGAACCTGAAACAGATATCGATTTCATTAACCTCTCATATCAATCTTAAAAGTGATTATTTATCTGTTTTTTCTTTGGATTTTTTGCTCTTTATTTTAATTGATTTCTATTTATGGAAAATATAAAATCTCCTGCCATTTAATTCAAACATTTAAACCCCTAAAGTCAATAATATACTCTGCCGTCATTTGTGAATGAAAATCCCCAAAATAAATTCCTATGACAACACGATTTTGAAATTTTTAATCAGCTAAATTTACGTGTTCTCTAAATTTAGCTCACCATGAGGAAAATTTCCTTGTTTTACAGGTTAGTATGTGTAATTTCCAATTACCGTCAAAATTTTTGAAAGTAGTTTTTGTTTTATTAAATGACAGTTTATAAATCCCGAAAACGTGCAAATGATCAAAATTAATCAGCCTTCAGGTAGTATAAATGATCCTCAGTCATTTTATTTTTTTAATTCATATGATATAATACCAACTTTAACTCCCTGTATTTTTACCACGATTGATATTTCAAGAAAATTTGGTTTTGAAAAAAATTAAGTGCATAAATTCACTTCAGTTGAATCTCTTATTCAGGAAAAATGAAATTAAACCGATTTTTGTGAAATCTAATATTTTTACTATCCAGAAAAATTCATTGAACATTTTTAAAAACATTTTCATGTAAAAAATGACATTCATCAACTTACATAGTATTTCTCAAAAAGTAAAGCTTCAAAAATTTTCCCGTTGGGATGACTGATTTATTGGAAAAATCTTAGGAAAATTTTGACAGGTTTAATTCGCTCTTTTGTTGAGTTTGGTAGTTTTATTATTTTAATCTCTATAAATTTAATTTTTTCACTAAGAAGCAGAAATAATCTTACATTTTTAAAATAAAAAAAATTTCTTATACTTTGTTTAAACTACTTTTGATCCGAGATTCTTGAGGTTACTCTTCTATTTTTGACCTGTACTTTGATCTAGCAGGTCAAGATTAAAATTATAACATACTATCTCAACATCAATTATTTTTAGCGTAATTGACTCGTAAATCAGGCTTAAAACAAAGAATTCTGGAAAGATAGAAAGGCGAAAAAGTGAACAAATTCTATATTTGATGAATAACAAAAATTAAAGTTAATATAATATCTAAATTTGTCACTATTCGGCAGTCAACGCAATTTTAAAAAGATTAAAAATTCGTGAGTTTTTAAAGATAGAGACTTGAGTTTTTGAATAAGGTGATATGTGATGGACTTGCTTACGTGTCGTATTATATTGAACTAAAAAAATACTTTTTATCACAAATAAGAAAATTTTAAAAATAAATCTTAGCATAATGAAAAAATTTTATATGAGAAGAGAATATGCATTTTTGACGACAAAAAACGTCAACAAAAATTTCAAAAATATATTTGTAAAAGTTAAAACATCAATATATATAATATAAGGCAGAAATGCCAAAATTAAGATTATCCAGTTTAAAAGTGAATTCCGAAATTTAAAGTTTATTCGCGCATGTTCGCTATCTGTAAATTTTTTATTAACCCCACTTTTCTAGACATCATCTTTGTAATAATCTGTATTAACATTCTTAAATATAGATACTACTTTATATTCATCTATAAAGGGGTTTAAATGGTATATTTCTGATTAATCCATAAGGATTATGTCAACAATTTCTCATTTATATAAAGTAGAGGAAAATATTTGACGTGTACTCTGCAATGACATAAATCCGCTTAAGAATCAATTTTACCTTTAATAATGATGATTTTGCCAAAGACATCAAATGATTTCGTAAATTCAACAGTTACATGACATGCATTGTCAAAATTATTGATATTAAATCTTATTTATCAAACAAAAATCAAATTCCCGAAGAATAGCTTCACATTTGAAAACGCAAGTATCATTCTTTTCTGCTGTATTTTTAAAAAATAAACTTACAATCAGTTTTAGGAAAATTTTGCGAAATCTAAACGTGTAAATTTTATCTCGACACACTTAATGTAGCTATTACTGGAACAGGACACAAAATGGAAATTTATATTCAACAAGTAATTTATTTTCGTCGTGGTACAGTCGATCGAAAAAGGTAGATTTATTTATTTTATCTCATTTTATATATTATTGGGAAAATAAGGAAATGCGAATTGTTTCAAATCTCAGACGGCTTAGAAATGCCATTATGATTTCAAAAACAGATATGTAGTGGTACGAGTTTTGAATAAAATTATTATACCCATGTGTTGAATCATGGACAGTTATACTCGTATATTTTCCAGTATTTGATCTTAAAAACGTGCAATCTTGTCTTTAAAAATTTTTTGATCTTAGTATCAACTCCATATTGCAATGCTTGTTGAATTGTGACATGAAGGGGCTGTTTCTGGTATTTAAAATAAAAATTTGATACTTTGAAAGTAAAATTTTATTTTTGTCTTCTGTCAAACCCGTTAAATGTTGGAAGCATCCTTGTGAAAAATTCGTTGATTTCAATTTAAAATCAATCGACGATCATGAAATGTAGTTTATTAACAACATTCCGAAAAATGTGTTAATGTGAACAAAGAAAATTTAAGCAATTAATTTTTATTCTAGCTGGTCTTATTACAGAATTTTACAGACTAGAAGGACAAATAAACACCTAAAAATACGTCAACGTTAATATGATGTTATAAGATGCCAAAAGTGTACATCGAAAAATAAAAATGACCAAATTAAATTTTTTTCATAAATAATAAATCCAAATGAATCAGATAAATTATTGTATTGAAGTTATATTAAATAGTCAAAGCTGTAATCGTTGAGATAAATATTATATGAGGGATAATTTGTCATGATGAATCAAAAAATTTATGTTAGCGGTGTTTAGTAGTTACGGAAAATTTTGTTTCCCCATCCATAATTATATTGCCCGTATGCAAACCCAATTGAACCAAACAGACACGAACTCATTAATACAACGTGTGTCGGACATCCTGATAAAATTATAAAACTAACCAAGGCGACAAACTGCCCCAAATATAAGCCCAGTCATTAGAGTGTTAAATGAATCCCTCTGACCTCTTATCATTTCAAGCAATAAATTTATGGAAAATGCACATCCACCTGAATTCAAATAAGATTCATACCCGCGAAGGTTAAGTTATCCGCGAGTAAATGAGACCTGTGGGCAGCCGCTGTTACAAATCTTAACTTCATTTTATTAGAAAACCGTCGAAAATATAATCCATTTTTCCTTTCTTTTAAGCAGTATTCTATTGACCCCCATGCCGCCCCAGCAGTGTAGCCTATTTTAGAAATTAAATTACAGGCAATGTAAAATTTCCCAAGCATTTTAGCGTACTTACCAAAGCTGCCCAGTTCTGATGAGTATTCATCTATCATCTGTTGATCTCTCTGAAACATTTTGGAAGTAAACTAGAAATATTTTAAAACGCAGACATTTTTCTTCGAACTATCTTTCGTATCATACCCTTAAATTAATTATACTTTTTACATTTTTCATATTGCTGTGAATCGTACGGGGTAGGCATTTCTGTAAATGCTCCGAATATTACCGAGTGTCTTCGCTTCTCACGTTTTTCTCCTCGCTATATTTAGAACGACACGTGATGTATTTAAAACAAAGAATTTTTCAATATAATCTTTAAAAATTTGCGCAGCTTTTTATGAGAAAATTAATTAAATTGGTAAACGAGTTCTCTCTTGGTTATGTCTATGATTCTTAGGACTGTTCATGAGTGTACGTTTGGCCTTTAATCGCGGGAAATTAAAAGTCCCTGCATACCTTCAAACTTTTATAAATCTACCGCTGTATCGTTATCCTCTCGATTGGATACTCATAATCCATGTTGTAAAATAACACGGCTTGCAAACTGAAAGAGAAAGACAGAATGGAATGTCTTTAAAAAATTTTATAAAAGCATGAAATTTCGAACCCATTTTAAGGTAACTCGAGTTTATTTTTTATGAGATTTATTTCAAGTTTAATTTCTTATCAAAATTAAAAGAATGTCGTGCGCTTTACGCGCTTCTCATTCCTAGCTATTTTGATGTGTTTTTCTAAATTAATAAAATATAAAAACAGTAAATAAGAAATTTGCAAAGGCGCAACTCGAAAACTCCCCTTGAATATTTTTAATTTAGATTAACTCACCCTCAAAAGTTATTGAGTAATCATAAAATGGGAGAAAAAAATATCCAAAATTTTATCCTTTTTCTTTTTTTGGTGCATATAATTCTCATGACATATGAACAATTGTGGAATAAAAGTTTAAACTGCATACGTGTTTATCTCTATGATAAATATGAGACCTTTGAAAATCCTTGATTAGGGGAAAATGTGTAAGTCAAATATCAAAACGAATTCTCGCGCAGATCATATACGAATATTACCGATTTATACGATCCCGCCTTTTTATACAGTTCGTAGATTTTAAACTGACTTAAAAATTATTAAAATTAAAAAGACCACGACTTCAATTTAATTTTAAAAGTGATAGATTTTAGGCGATTTATTGTTTATTAAGATATTTTTAGCTTTGCCTTCAATCCTAGTGTTTGCCTAAAATAAATTATCTCAGTTCATGCGCTTTTATCCATCATTTTAATGTTAAAGATGTTCTTTGTCGTTTAAATATTTACGGTGGTTGATAAAAGCATTTTCGATGTGATTTTTAATTCTTATCTTCATTCAAATCTTGAAGAAACATAGTTGTATATCAATTAATAATATTGTTTAAATGTAAGTAACATTGTTAGCATCCATTTAAGAGAATTACTGTCAAAAATTGTTGCTTCATAAATTTAAATCTCGTGTTAAATGCAAAAGTATGCTATGTGAAAAAGATTCACCAAAATTTAAAATGAGCATTTAAAATTCTATAAACAGGAAACTTTTCCTCGGTTTTATTCCATTGAAGGGTAAGACGACTTTAAACTTGAATAATTTTTCTCAAGCTGAGTTAGTACTTTAAGGTCCTCTATCGTGGTTCTGCACTGTTTGCTCTGGTGTTTCAGCGCCTACCTTATGTATACACTTTCGTCCCGATTTATTTTGTTGTGAATATTCCTCTGACTTGTGTTATGTTAACTGATATTAATTCCAAATATCATCTAAAATACGCTTTCTTCTGATTCAGGAAAATATTAGCCTGCCAAATATCATCGTATTGTGCTTAGGATACCATCAATATGAATAATCAACTTGGAGAGGAAATTTATTTTCGGGTGCGATCTTGAACTATTTATGTTAAAGACCGAAACGCGTCACAGCATATGACGTGTGTCAAAACGTCTTTGATAAATTAGGCTATTTTATTATCTCATTTTATCGGTCACACCTTCACCGTAAATGCTTCAAGTTGATGAAAGAAAGTTCATCTCTTTTGCGATATTCGACACGAACCATAAAAAGCGAATTTTTTTTAAATATTAATCTTACACTAACGGATCTTTTATTTTGGTTTCGTCTGAATCGTTAACAAATCAAACATTTTTGATTGGTAAAATCAAGGAATTACATTTTATTAAAATGCGCAGGTCTTTAAAGAAACTACAAAAAATAATCAAGTAAATACCATATTAAATTTTTTGATGTCTCGGTAGTATGATTGCTATAAAGGTCAGACTGTAAGGGTTAGTCGTTTTAATGTTTCAACTCGAGTACTACATGTATATTGGTTCGTTTAACGTACTAAAACTATTTGAGATGAAATATAAACTGCTCAGAACTAGTTTATATAACAACACGATCGTGCTTTTGAACGTATACATTTTTTATTGAAAATCTGCCTGTGACTCATCGTGTTGGTTCGATAGATTTCCTTATCGAACTTTAAGCATCCATAATTCACAAAATTTTTCGCTACAAATTTTGATAAACATAAAATTAGGTTATGCGAAACTTTTAACGTGCCTCCTCCAATTTTCATTTGATCACATTTTTCGATATCTCACTCCACTTAGCTGGGGTTTTAATTCTATTTTTTAAGTTGATGAGAGCCAGCTTTATAATATTTTGATTAATCGAATTCCTCGATGTTCGAAAATGAGAAATATCCAAATTCTCATTCCCTATGTAAGAGATATCAATATCTTAACATTTGGCCAGTTCTTCTATCGGTGGTATTATTCAGATCATTAATTCTCCAGCTTAATTTTACCATCATAAAATTACTATTCGTTCTATAGGTTAGATCTTTTTCATAATTTGATTATTTTTAGAGTTCTTTTATTTTTCAAGTGAAACAACGATTTCTCATATCGCTCAAAATTGTTTACTTAAGCTCTAGTTTTGTCAATGACAGAAATTCCTGCCTTATATTTTCTTCAAATGAATTTTTAGTTAACATTAACTCGAAGATATATGTAAATTTACCATTTATATTTTGTTCATTCATTAGAATATGGCATGTTTTTGTTCAAAACCAAAGGGAGATATTTAGACATGCGTGATAGATTTATCAAGTTACAGATCTTGAAAAAATTCACAACTGGTAGTTATATTGATTTTAAAATTATTAAAATCCCTATCTGATAAATCTGCTTTTAGATTTGGATTTAAAATTTTATACTCGTACTTAGTATATCACCGATCCTTAACAAACAATTACGATCATCTGGTGAAGATAAAACATAATTCCGTAATTCACCAATTAAATAATTTTTCATAAAATTTAAACCTCGAAAACTCATCGGTATAACCTGAAAAGCATATAGTATGTTCATCTTATTTAAAATGTTAAAATGATAAATTATAATATTTTTGAAGAGAAAAGATGAGTAGAACCTATCACGGTATCTTTGAAAGAAGTTTACGTTGATATAAAGTTCTTATGTAAACCTTTGCTGAGTGGGTTTTGCGGTTCTGCGCTTTACCTTGTTTCTGCACCTTCATATCTATGTAGACACAAGGCGGCAGGTAGTGTAGAACTCTAGTCCTCGCGTCTGCCAACCAGGACTATCATCTTACCTCCAGGCGTTTGTTCGATGATGAATTAACATATATCCCAGTTATAAAGGCGATTCTAATTATTCAAGCTCCGGTAAATTCGATATAGATATTTAACAAAGAAACGTCACTTTTCTACGCCATGTGATGGAGTATCTTTCAAAGCTTCTTATTCAGTTGAGAAATAATTTCATTTCCATTCCTATTTAAAAATATGCCGAAAGATATTGATTGCTTAATTTTTAAAATAAGATTTTTAAGATGTTATGTTAAAAAAATCATGAATGAACAAAGATACTGAGTGCCAGTGTTTCGAGAGGGAGTCAGACCTACTACCAGATAAAAGGTTTAGTCCTTATGAGAATAAGAATATCATATTTTTTGATATCAGCGAAATCTCGTCCAAGGTGCCTCTAGAATACACAATGCCTATTTGGGAGTTGAAGTTGGAGACAAAGGATGTTTAATTTTTTTCCAGGTTGAGGAAGTGCAAAGCTTATTAGGGCATCGTTCGAAGAGGTTTACGGATAACTACACCATTCAGCGTTCTTCGCCTATTCGTGGTGCTAACACTGGTAGTCGGGTGTGTGGGACTTTCACTCACTAAAACCCTCATCCTGTCATCCGCCACGTATGGCTGCCTTACCTCCCCAGCATTGGTTCTTACAAAAGATGTTAATGTCAGTGGAGAATGTTACTTCTTGTTTGACTCATTCTCTCCCATCGAAAAACCGTTTTCAATGAAAATACTACATCATTCGTTGACCTTAAGTAATTTAAGTTTTTTATTTTTAATTAAATGATATAATGAAAAGAGGTTGAGATTTAAGCACTTTAAAGCCGATAGCATATTGCAGATGATTATTAAATACTCTTAAAGTGAATAAAAACTTCTCACTCTATTATTTTTTGGTATGTCTTTAAAAAAATTATATTGCTTTTTAATTTAAAATTCTGGAATTACGATTAGATAATAAAACGAAGATGGACGTTTTTCTTGCATAAATTGCTTTTTAGAAACTTCAATTTGACGAATTCTTGAGATGATACATATGTATTTTTCCTTTCAACTTGAGTCCATTCAAGTTTAAAAAATTGCAAAAATTTAATTTTTCACCTTTGTAACTTTATATATTTTTTATGAATAAAGCTTAAGATGAAATTTTATTTTAAACTTCAAATCCAAAATGCTTGAAAGGGCTTTTCAATAAATTTGACAAAAGTAGTCATTTATCCTTCCTAAAGTAAAAATCTTGGTACAGTTCAATTATATATTTAAAAGTAAATTCAGATTAATTATGTGGTTCATAAACATCTTTTGGTATTTTACAGGTTATTCTTGGAGGATATTAATATGGCCGCTTGCCTGTAAGTTATATATTATTCAGTATTATTCCCCACACATTCTCCGTAGCTTTTAATTTTTTACAATACTAAACTACTAGAAGTTCAAGACAACGCAAATAAAAATGTAGGTTTTGCGCATTAACATTGTCATCACTTTTTAAATGGATTCGGGAGATAAAATTGACGATTTAAAAATATACATTTTGGAGTTTTTGTCGTTTATGGTATTTTGAAAATATTTGCAAAATAAATGTTCTTCTATTTTCACACAGTATGAGGAAAGAAAGCTGAATTTCATTAAAATAACATTTTATATTGATGAGCATTAAACGTCATAAAATGTATTGTTTAGCACTTTACGTAGTAACACTTCACTTTTAGAAATTCGTCGAAGATGGAGGGTTAGGTTTTTTGCTTTATCCTAACGATTCGTCGTTATTTTTTAATCCGCTTCATCACTACAAGTATTATTTTATGAAATGTAAATAAATTTAAGGATACCATACTTTTTTCTTTTAAAGGATGGTAATTATTTGAAATAATAAATTCTATGATAAAAAATCGCATTATTTTCATTGAATTGAAAACAATCAAATCAATAATTTGCACGAAATGAGTGATCGTGCAACACTATTGAAGAAGTTTTGAAAGAAACTGCATCAAATAAAAATAGTCCGTAATTCATAAAAAGATTCATAATTTTGTAAAAGAACATAGTTTTGATGAATTCGAGCTGCGATATAAATTCGTGAAATTTTAAAATGTCAACATTTATCGGAATGGTCAAGGTTAAATCAAGTTGGTTTAATTGCTTCCTTTAAGAGTGACTTTAATCAACGCATATTTCGTGTTAGAAATATAAAGGTATAGTTTTCGAACAATCAATAAGATGACTATTTTCATCTGAAGAATTACCATCTTAGTTCATGACAAATTTCAAGTTCAAATACACCATGCAGAAACCACAAATTTTAGAGAAATTATTTTCAACTATAAAATCTTTCGTGGATAAAAATTAAAAAATAATGAAGCCACGCGAACAGATCCACTATGTGCTGTAGACATGCTGACTTTAAAACAAGTTCAAAACACTTAAAGTCATATGTCGTTAAGACTTTTTGTTTTTATAGGATAAAGGTCTAAATAGGCTGGTTAAAACTCAGGGAAAGTTAATTTTATAATATGAGTTTTCTAGACAGCCGTTAATTGAAGAGTTGCCCTGTTTAAATATGATTGACTTTTTCATTAAATACCACCAGCTATCGAGTAAATATTTTTACCACCACACAAGATACACCACAATATACAATTACCAATTTAAACCACCTGAGTACTGTATGTAATTCACACATTAATCATTATTTAATAATTGAAGAAGAAATGAACGAAAATATCTTGCTTGCGTCAACTCATTTTTACAATTTTTGAATCAAATCAAAAGTATATTTTCTGTATGTAGAAATCGGGTGATTAGAAGGTATTCTAAAGGAAAAAACGATAAAGATTTATCGCTTACTTGATTAAAAAACCACTGAAAGATGTGAATGGTTATTAAGAAAATACCAAGTCAGGTTCTAGATCTTAAAACAGGTTAGAAATTTTCAAGATTTTATAAAACTTTAGGACAATTTTTTGAGATCCTTGACGATAAATTTGATAGGACTTCAATCGTATCAGATATAATTCAGTATAACTGATTGTTTTCTCGGATTTGAACAATATCTAAAAGGAATAGATTATGTTAACGAAATGGGACTGAAGGTTAAATTAGTACTCTTCATAATAACCTCATTTTATACGCCTTGGTGAGAAATGAATTATTTGATCGATTTTCATGTTTTAAAAGAACTATAATTTAAGATTACGAACAACGACTCAATGAACCATCGACTATTTCGTAGTTTTGATGTGTATCTGAATCACGTTATATAAGTTACCCAGAGTATCCTTTCTCTCAGCACATGAATTATTGGATATGAACCCCTGTATAAGAGGTTATACCCAATCACAGACATCGTATCCACGTTTAGTCGTAACTGTGAATATGTCATGAAAGTTATTTGATCTTTTAGTAAATGAATAGATTGGGATAAGTCGAGTTATAAGATTTTAGTTAACTTTGAAATTAACATTGGTTTTCCAACTCGATAATAAACTTCTTCGTCGTATTTTTTTGCTGATTTTATGTCGCATGCTAAATTATATTTTTGATACTTTTGTCTTCATCTTCGAATCAGTACGAGTTTTTATTTGAATGTTGATTTGAAATTTACTCGTTGTTTCGTTTGTTTTTACTCTCAATGTTCATTCAAATTTTGATTTCATCGTATGCAGATTTTTATTTTCAGACCTCCCACATTTCTCAAATGATGAAATTCAGCAACAATTCGGTCGTTTTCGACTTTTAAAAATTTTATAAAAAATATTTTTGAATCTTTCATAAAAACCTCCGTGTAATCTTGGCTTCTGCATGTCGTAGATTTTGATAAAAATTTCAGAAAATGTAGAATTTTAGACTTTTAATTCTAAAACCGATACTTTGGAATTCTCGAAGACGAATAAATCATAAAATTAAATCTTGAATACCTTCTAAAAATTCACAAATATTCTCCAGTTTATCTTTAAACAGAAATTTATCACAGTTTATTTTCCAAACTTTAGTTTCCATCTCAAAAACAACTTAAGTTATGAATGTATTTAACATGCTTTAAATGTTCGAAATATATCCTTTAAATATTAAAAAATACTTATTTCCGTATTAATGGAGTTGGATAAAAATTGGCTGTAAATCAAACTGAAATATATCGATATTAACTAAATATGACATTATGCAGGCTGATACTCGTGTTATTCGAGAAAGGTCATTCATATTTTTACCTTTATAAATAATTATAAGAAGAGTAGCCGTGTTGAAATTTAGGATTTCATCCAAAAAATGTTAAAATAATCGCTCAAAAAAATTTATAATATTTTAAAGTTCGAGAATGCGGCCAAACGTATGTTTAAGGCTGAAAGTAAAATTTTTATTCGTTCAATTTTAGCATCTAAATAAGGAATTGAGGTTATTTTATATTTTAGCTAGATTTAATCACCATGCGTTTAAAAATAAATCTTAAATATAAACGTCAAATCATCGATAAGTTTTAAAAATTTTAATTTTTAAAAAACATATTATCAATAAATTCGAACAATCTATCAACGTGCCAAGAGTAATTAAAATAAAATTCACAACGTGTGCGTCAGAAAAATTATTTGTAACATTTTATAACGTAAATTGATTGCCATTGGAAAATTTCGAGTACTCGTATTATAGTTTCAAATCACAGTAAAGACAGTTAACTGATAATTTAAAACCACATGGTACTCGTATACGCTCATTTTATTTCTTCAGTTAACGTGTTTAATCGTTGTTTCATTGAAAAACTATTCATAAATTTGAAATATAAACGAATAAAAAAATTTTTTTATATGAAGATTCTTGAATTAAAAATTTTAATTCTGAACAAAAATTTAACCATTTTCAGCTTATAAGAATATAGTTAAATTGAGAAAAAATTGCTTTATTTTTCGATCTATGATAGTACGAATTTACAAAATTTAGTTCTGGGATTTTTTTATTTGATATTAACTCTAAAAGTGACTAAATTTATACTTCACGTCTGCGCATTTGGTCATTTCTATTAAAATCATAATTTAAAATACGATGGATTTCTTATTCTTCAATGCTGATTTTGGGTATTTGGAAGGTTTAGTGCGTGGTTTAAAGTCGTTCATGCTTACTGAACGAGATTATTCTAACCTCACTTTCAGTGAGAACCTCGAGGGTAAGAATTTTCTAACAATTTAAGACGTAAAATTAAACTTGATGACAAAAGATCATTCCAAATATATAGCCAACCTAACTTCTCCAATTACAGTTTCAATGATTGATGAGAAACTACTCAAGAAATTGGTCGATGAATTCACCTACATTCGTAATAATTCAGTGGAACCATTGACGCAATTTCTTGACTTTATAACATTTGGTTATATGATAGATAATATATGTTTATTGTTGAGTGGAATAGTGCATAACCGATCAGTCAAAGAGCTGCTACCTAGATGTCATCCTCTGGGTATGTTCGATAACATTCCAACCATTGAGATAGTGTCCAACCCATCTGAGTTGTACCATGTGATATTAGTCGATACTCCACTGGGTATTTTTCATTTATAACCAGCACAATTTTTCGAACCATGTGTTTCAGAAACCGAGTTCGATGAGATGCATGTTGAGATAATTCGAAATTTAGTTTTAAAAGTATCATTGCTTTGATAACCAGACGTATATAGAGGAATTTTACAATTTTTGCGAAAAAATAGGCGGTGCCACCTTTGAAGGTATGAAACCTCTGCTGCAGGTTTATTTATGCATAATTCAAGTTCGAAGCAGATCGTCGTTGTTTTTCAATAGCAATAAACGGGTTGGAAAGGAATATCAACAAAGAAGAGTGTGAAAGATTTTTTCCGCATTGTGGAAGACTTTACCCTGAAGGTCTGCACGCTTTGTCAAATGCAGATAATTATGATAAAATAAAGGCAGTATCCAGTTATTATTTGGTTTTGAGATGTAATTATTTCAGGAGTACGAAGCACTGTTCCAAGAAGACGGCTCCGTTTACAAGAGTAAAACTCTAGATGAAAGGTTTTATGAATATGAAGTTGGATAAATTTTGTGTTTTAGGTAGAACTACATAGGGATACTTTTATCGCTCAATTCAGCTTTGCCGTGTTTTATTCATACATAAAATTAACAGAACAACAAAATCGCAACATTATCTGGATTTCTGAATGTGTTGCTCAAAATAATAAAAATCTTGCAAATGATTATATAAGTATATTCTAGACTAGACTTGAATAGTGTTTTAAATAACTTGGGATCAAATTTTGGAAATAATTGTTTTGTCACGTATCTTATATTATAATCACGCTTCTCACTTATGAGGTGTGCACATGTTACGACCTTGTGTCATCCTCGATGTCTCTGATGATCTTTTGAAACTTCCTTTTCCATGAATTCTTTTAAAAATACAATTTAACATAATACTTTCATTTTGTCAATTTACTATGAAATACAGTAAGTTTAACCTATATGTTGTCACTGTCTCTTTTCAGTTATATTTAGATTTGAATGGCCAACCTAATGTGTCGATGATTTCGTTTCAGGATAAATGATACTCATGAACCTAATACGTGTGATTTAAAGTTTGCCACCTCTTTTCAAGAAAATACTCGAGAATTTTATCACTTTATGACAGGTCTAAATGTAACGATTTAATCAATTTTTTGTGGATTAAATTTTATGTCGCGTTTTTGAATAAAATAAAAACGAAAATTAATAAATAAGTGGTCAACACTTAAATTATTCCATGACTGTAGTCTATCTTTCTAAGTTTATTTAAATTGTCAAATCATAACTTGTAAAACATAATAACTTCAAAAGTTGATATTTTAATAGAATCTTCCGTCTATTCAAGCTTAAGCATGAACTTAGTTGCATCGGACCTCAGAAATGGATTCAACTGTGAGCATTGTCACCCAACACAATCTATTGACTTTTAAGCTATCATCACTTGTGAAATGTAGCTCGACACTATTTTAAATGTAATTCTCCATGAATGAACTATAGTCGTCACATAAAATCACATATAATTTTTAGTTTCTGGAAGTCTGTGGTTAAACATATGAAATTATAACACCAATTGTGAGTAATCTTATTCAATACCATGTAATTACTCAACTCATTATTTTATAAAAGAGGATATGATCCAAAATTTATTTTCGTCGGGTTTCTATTTTATGATCAGTAACTATATAAGTCTGATATTTTGAGCGTGTCGTTAAAAATACTTCATAAGATTTTAATTTAAAGTTGAATTCTTTTTGAAAATCATAACAAAATAAAAAACTGTTAAAATTTAAAACGGACGTTCATTTTAATCATTTATTGGGCTTGAAGAATATGACAGTCATTGAAAAAGAATAAACTAATAAAATCACTGGGTTTAACGTTTCAAGTTGTGATAGGTCATATTAAGTCATTAAGCACGCTTATATTTTTATGAATTGGGTTATTTTTAAAGAGTGGTAGATTTTCAAAATTATTCGTATTTTTATTTCATCAATCTGGGAATAATTGCGAGTCTAAAGTTCTTTAAGTACGTTTGAGAAATGAGATATTTAAAATTTACAGCTGAACTAGTTGGTCACTTAGAAAACACCATTCTGTCGAATATAAGGATAAATAAGTATATATTTGGCAGATAAGTTTTCAATATTCGGTTAGGAATGTTCAAACCCACTTCATTGAACAATCAGAAGCACATAAGTATATTTTCACATCGTACAATTTAGGATGTATAGAAAATGAGTTGCACGTATTGAAAAAACATAAAATGATTGAACCTATAATTTTTTAAGACAGAAACATTTCAAAACCAATTACTTTAAATAGTAGAATCAAGGACTTTATTTCATAATTCCTTATATTTTGTCTTTAAAACTACCAAAAACTTCATATACCGGTTGATTTTAGCTTATATTAAATTCATTAAAATTTCAGAATTTTTAAATAAAGACAAGTCTACACCATTGATCGTTGTGAAAATTAATCAACGTGTAAATTATCAAAAATGTTAATTATACTCCTCGACAGTCATTTATTTTTATGGGGAGAAAACTAACAATTCAACGTTAAAAATAATTTTTTTTCAAACTGGCTGTTTCTCCAAAATTTAGAATGTTTAAGATTGTTTTTAAATTCATTCAAAATCGTAGCATTAGCAGAATGGTCCACTGAATAAATTGAGTTCCGAACATTTTAATTTATGTTCTTTAATTTTGAAATCTAAGTTCGATTTATGAAATTCATCACCAAACAATAGAATCATCTTGGTGTTTTTCAAACTTTACGAAAACTAATTTCAAAGATAATCTCTGTAAAATCTGAAATTCTGTGCCTTCACAGGATTGAAAACTGATTTTATCACTAAAACTATAACCACGTTTTTTCATATGTTAACCTTAGAAAACATCAGTAGCAGACAAACATTTCGATGATAATTCCACGCGTTTACTTTGAAGAGCAACGATGAGTCAAGCTATCAGGACATTAATCGAAGGAATTTTACATTTATTTAAAGCCCTTGGGTAGAGCGCCTCTACTAGGTTCGGCCGTTCAGTATTTTGCCGCCTTTTGGCACCCTTTCCGAGTTAACGCACTTGGTGTTTGTTAGTGTGGAACTCTCGCCCTCTCCTCGGATATCAAGGGCAACCTTAGCTTTGAGGCATTGGTTCGCGGGGGATAAATCAACACATTTTTACCTTGCGGAGTTTCTCTCGGGAAAGGATAGATTTTGGCAAATAACGGACATTATTCCTAAAATTAATTGTTTCACATGCTTTGATATGCTCAGACTCAACAGATTCATGTGAGCGTTAATTCGTTCTCTTAATGATTTTCCTCATTCATTGTGCCACACAGAGGTAATCAATGAATAAAAAAATATGACATACCTTCATTGTGAAGTAACTGAACCTTTAAAACAGTAAAAATCAAAACAAATAAATTTGATGGAATCTCAGAAACCAAAAAATATACTACTTTAATCTCTTTTGCTTTCTGAAGAAAAATAATTTGGCTTTCATTACCTTTAATATTTGAGTTTTATGAACAAAAAGCGATTTTTGGAGTGAAAGCAATTTATGTAAGCGAAATGTTTCTTTATTTTTATCAATATTTTCTTGAGAAATTACAAATATTTAAAAACTGTTTTCTCTGTAAGACTTCATATGTAAACTTTAAATCCCTCAGTTAAAAATCAGGAATAAATAGATATTTGATCCACATGCAGATTGAATTTGACACATCTTTAGAGGTATTTTTTAGCGTTTTGTCTGATAGAATATGTATCAGTCATTAAATCGCAATTTTCTTTTCAATTAACCTCAGGGTATTTAAGTTACTTATGGTTTAATGTAAATCAGTGACAATTATTTTAGTTGAAAAACTCATTTAAATTCACAGTGATGAAAGATTTTATCAAATATTTACTCCTCGTTTAAGGTTGATTGCCAACAAAACTGAAAAGAGCGAAACGTAATTTCCGAAAATTAGAGCAAGAATAATTTAAACGAATTATGCAGAGAAAGAAAGAATCTCCAGAAAAGGCAGTCGCAACGATGTAGGTAACATCTAGTTTTGTCCCCTATATGGAACATAAAATCCCACCAGACTAATAATTAAAGGTTAATTTCTTTTTTTGTGCATTACGCTGCAATGTATCAAATTGATATCATAGGTAAAAGGGAGTTATATTAAAATTTCAAAATAAGTATTTTTATAATTTAACCTGATACGAGATGGATCATCTAAGGGGTGATGTTAAAACAAAAATCGAACAGAAAACCTCAGAATTAAACAGACTATATGATTCCAATTAGAACCTTATTCATTCAAGCTTGAAATATAGAAGATAAAAAGTATCAATCACAGTGACTTTTCGAGAATGCGTATAAAACTAGTAGAACGTGTTAGCATCATTATATGAACATTACAAACGAGTTAAACATGAAGTGAAAAGTATCATTTAAAGGTTCCGCCGTATTCCTAATAACTGTCGAAATGAATCTAAACAAAACTTATTTTGATAACACCTCATCTCCTGTGGTGTCTCGTAGTATTTACTCTCAAATAAAACATATTTTAACAAGGTTGTTTTTAACATTGATTTGCTAAAAATACATAAAATTAATTTTTCTGGTTTTTTTCAATCTAGTTGGTTATCTGGGCGGTTTCGACTTTTGCGTTTTTTATGGGTCAATTGTATACCATATAGTTAGAATCTACCGACACACCAACAATCGAATGTGAATTTTTAAAAGCTGCTAGTTGAGCTTTTTCATGGACAATAGAGTTTTAACTTTAACAATTCTCTAGATTCTTCTACACTATCTTCAAGTTCACCATTCTCAAATAAACATCCCCGGTATAATTGACATCTTGCTGGGAAATTTTCAATATATTTAATTGCTCAAAAATATGTTCAGTGTATTAACTTTGTCTCATTCTCCATCGATAAGTTGTAGTTTTTTGTTCCAAAATGAGCTATTTTTCGTAAATGTAGGAGAAATAAGACGATAAAGCATGGAATGTGTCGAATGCCGTTTAATACCCTTATATAAGGATTTCTTTATTTAACACATGCTCCGTAAACAGACCTTATTTATTGAGTTCGTACATCTTTTACGAAGTTTAAACTTTACTTTGATATTTATGCATCAAGTTCATTCCAACGGTCTTCTCATAAAGATTAGTTTAAGAAATGGAGTATCATCCTTGTGCGTTAAATTCTTGTATCATCATATATCCACACTTGAAAAACAACATAAAGATTTTTAAACACATTTTTGAGAGATTTAGATTTGATTTTTCATTATATTTTCAAATATTACCACGATCTCTATGTTTTGTAAGAAAACAATGATGTTCACCTGATTATTGACAAAAATACTAAGTACGTTTTTTAATCGATTTAAAATTTGCCTAAGTTCTTTGAATTTGTTTTTTTACGTACACTGAGTTTTCATTTATTCAATAAAAACAATATCTGGTTTCTATAAAGGTTTTCTAATTATGATTATTCAAATATTTTACATTGATGAAACAGAACTTTCTCTTTCCTTCAGATTTTAACACGTTATTTGAATCGCATGATTGCCAATTTGACTTTTTATTTTTGATTTTTCAAATAATTATTTTATGTTTTTCCCTGAATGAAAATATCAAGATTTCCAGTTAAGATTACTAGTTTTTGAGCCATTTAACCAGCCTTTTTTACTCGTATTTTATTTTTTAAGTGGCGAGGTATTATATTAAAATACGCAATCTCAACACGCCCAAAATTGAAATTATTATTTTTAAAAATAATTTTTATCTTTTTTCATGTTAAATATTGATATCACTTTTTGGTTGATCTGTTCAGAATTTCTTGTTAATGACGAGGTGATGCTCACGTCTGTATCTTTAATTTTGTATCTTTTTATTCCTGCATTTTTACTTTACAAAATTGACTTTTAAGATTATTGTGCATCAAATGAGTCATATGATTGATATTTATATGGCTTTAGTTTTAATTTTTTTCCATTTTGTTGAATATTTGCCATTTCATGTGTTTTTCCTGTCATGTCTTTAACTTCTTTAAACCGTAAAAAATTCACGTCAGATTATCTCTTTAGATTTTCTTCAATTAATCGGAAATATATCATTTTTTATTACTCTCAGATATGATAAGACCGAATGTCTGAATAACCAATTTTTTAAATGTTTTTTTAGATATTAAGTATTTTAAAATTCGCTTTGACAGCATTCCCATATCCAAATTTAACTTCGCATTCAAATAAAAGATGTCAAAAAATCATTGTGAACAGAACACATTTTGCATTCACGATCAAACGTATGCAAAGTAAAGACGTTATATATAGCGTGTCAGGTTTGGCACCTTTCACACGCGCCAATGTTGTAAACATAGCAGTCCAAAACCTGCAAAACTGACATTAAAAAATACCTGAGTAGTTAAGAACAACAAATTTATATTCTCCGTTCCTTTTTCGACGAAAGACCGTTGATCAAACCACTCTGTGCTCCTGGTCGAGTTCGAAGCCCACCTGTGTTATTCTAAAAACATTTTATGAATATTATTGTTTCCAGAGTTTGTATCGAGAATTATTTCATGAATAGCTTCATTTTTTGTTTATAATCAAAAGAAGGAATAACTTTAATCTAATTACTTCAGATGTGTTCGTTTATTCAGAAAATCAACGATTTCTTTTCCCATTGTTCATCCATATATACATAGGAAGAACTTATAAATTAGATTTTAATAGATTTAATTCAATATTACTCATTGTTTTAGTGGTTTTCGACCACCAAATTTAAGATAAAAAATACAATTTACTCAGCTTGATAAATCATTCATGAATCTTCACATGAATGGTCGTACAAAATAAGTCAGAGTCAAATGTAATTATATTTTGCATATAATTAAATTTTTAACTCTTAAATATTTAAAATTAGGTCTTATGGTTGATAATAACTCATCAATATGTCTACTGAATTAAATCTGTGAACGAAACGATACCATAATTTATATATTCACCATGGGTACATCTCTCATATTGTGAAAAGCGGTTAAGTGCCGAACGACCAACCTAGTAAGCAGAACTTTATTGAAGATCGTTCGTAGAGGCTAAATTTCGTCAAAATAAGCACAAATAGGTTTTGCTCATCCTTGTTCTACAAAAGAAATGTACGGAACCAGATTCTACGGGTAGTTTCAAATCTTATAATTTGAAAATGTCCTTCGTTTCAAACATTCAAAACAAAAAATACGACTCAAACAGAATAGCAATGGTACGAAACAAAAAAATTTTTCTGAAACATACTGTTTTTAACTATTATGGTCCTGTTCTCAATTTTAATTTTTTAATGAATATGAAATAAAGGTAGCTTGTTTGATAGGTATTTTGTATAGCCTAATTTTGTAACAGACTATGTGCAGACATTATCTAATCGAACATATAAATCAGGGACCAAAAATTCGAAATTTTAGAATTAAAGTTAGATTATACCAAATTTAAATCACAGAGGAATACATTGAATGATAATATTTCTTGGAACCTGAAAATAATAAAGTAAATTTTACTTTGTTTCCGTCTTCAGTGATATATCATTCTTTAAAACATAATCGAACTCAATTTTAAGTTAATCGAATTAACATCGTGAGACAGGCGAACTTAAGCATAATATGACAATATGTATTCATCGCATACAACTTTCATTTTTTATAAATTTGCACACTGATGAGATTCGTAAGAATTTTTATGATTATTCTTGAGCAGCATTTTTTACTTTCTGAGCATCACTGATAATTTTATTTTCTATTTATAATTTTAAAAATAATAACACTGCTGAAATTGATAGCTAACGATTCTGGTACACTGTATGGTTTTTCCAGCCACTACACACCATACATCGTAATAAATATTTTACAACAGTTTGAAAGGCACTATTATTGCTGTCCCTTTCTCGAAATTGTATACAGGATGCTGGTCAGTAAGAAAACTTCGTCTCAAACTATCTTGCGAATTTAGGAATGAACTCAATTGACTTTTATCAACTTGATTTTTAAGATCAGTCAATATTTCATAAATTTCCGAGCCACTTTCATCGAATTCACTTAATGAGAAAACGGCTTGGTTTGAGATCGGTGAAATGGAAAAGATGATCTTGTTAGCTGTTTGAATACCGTAACTCTTGAAGAAGCAAAAAATAACTGCTCATGCGTGAAACATTTGAATCTTTTACAAGGACAAACTATCCCTTTTAGAATATTTGACTTGTGTTTTGAATTCCGTCAGTTTTCTAAGAGATTCAGACAGTTCTGATATAACTGTAAAACCTTTAGAAGACCAACAGGAATAGATAAAAGCTAGACTGTTGCACAAATAAATATGAATTAAAAAATTTCTTTACCTCGTGTCCTGAACTTGTGGATAGATATCCAAAGATATGGAAACCCCACATTTTAAAGACTTTAAAACGACTGATTATGGTTTGATCTTAATTTTGCGATACTCATCAAGAAATCTTTCCTTGCTGCTATTTTCAAGATGAACTTATATAAATCTACAGATTTTCAACTGTTTTTTATCATTTGAATATCTACAAAAAAAGATTAATGTTTCTTGCAAGTGGAAGTTCAAGTTTATTTTTAGATATTGAGGGAAGATCTAATCTCAAAAACAAGTGCAGATGCTAACTTTGATTTAATTATTTACCTGCGAATCTTGTCGATAAGTCTGGAATGTGAGTAATATTCATATTTATGCTATGCTTAAAGTCGAGATAAAACAGTTTTGTTATAAAATAAGAAGAAAC